>JAQIYI010000833.1:0-15112 GCA_034700265.1 Polyzonium germanicum | reverse complement strand
CGACATCGAGCGGCCGCAAGGTGGCGTATGCACCCGCTCTTCGAAAAGCGGTACAGAAAATGGCGGCAGTTTCCAGAACTGTATGTAAGACCGTGCTCTGGATAGGCCTAGCGATAGGAAGAGACCGGGCATAGTGGCGCTGCGGAGTGCGGAGAGCCATTATTCTTATGCAAAGTTTCAATCCAAATATGCTTATTTCTGCCGCAGCTCTAATGAGGGCGTACGTTTCTCTAAACATTTTGCCCATGCAGATTCTGCATTGCAGAATAGTGGGCAAAGGCCGACGATGAAATATTCTGCATAGGCCTACTTATCGTAGCTGAACTAAACATTTACATCGTCGTTATTGCACTTGCCCCTTAGGGCCCTTAATAATTAAGACGGCACATGCGGTCGCCGCGTTATGCCTGTTAAGGCCGTGCGCAAATTGAAGCAACATGCACCAAATTTATCCCTTCATAATCGCACCATGAATCCATGACGTTGCTTGATGCATTTGTTGCATGTTGGCGCAACATGCCGCAAAATTATCCCCTGCGCAAAGTAGTGCAACATGCATGTACACGCAACGTGTATGTCTCTCATTTGCACAGGGTATAATTTTGCCCGGCCACTGCATGAGGTTAGTGGGTAGAGTGATCAATTTGTCGTCAGTGGCTGGGGGTTCGAATGCCGATTTCGACTCCCGATTTTAAATCCCGAATCCATGCGGGCACACGGATGTTTGTATTCTATCCCCACGTACAAACTAAAATTGTATATCTTAGACCGACATGTCTTAGGCCTATGTGGTACCCTTCTTCTAAAAAATTACAACTAGGCCTAGATAAAAACCGGTAATAATTGCGACTACTAAATATTTTAGCAAGGTGGCTTGCAAATCTATTTCCTGTAGTGACACTGAGGCCTAGCAAAAGAGGTTTTTTAAAGTTGTCCACCAAAATCGGCCACCAATTCGCCATCCATGCATATAAGGCAGTTAAATATTTAAATGAATTATACTTTTATAGTCTGAACGCGCATCTTGTTTTTAATTTAATTTAAGCTTGCGCCTTACTCTTAGGCCTATTTAAATCTTGGATATTTTATTAGATAGGCCTAGTGTCGGTCGTCAGCGGCACAGCGAGGACCTTTACATTAGTGTATAGCCGTTCAAATGGAGTCCGTCACCTTCACACACAAGTTCGACGACCATCCATGGGTCAGTTACATAGATGAAGCTCGGCAAAACCTGGTTGCGGCTGACGCCCAACAGGACGGGATTTGCGTCGAGGATGGACGCAAGACTGAGAAATATCATGTCCGCTCGCCGGGACGCCTTGGAGTGGCACTCATCATTGCGGCGTTGCTTTTGGCTCTTGGCTCGTTGCTTTTGTGTTTGGACATCAGAGCCATGCTCATCAAACAGGCCTGTCAAGTGCACGATATCAAGGTGATCAAAATCGCTACCGCCACCAGTGTTGTGATGTAATTTATGGCTAAAAGCTGGATAAATATACGCCTAGACCAATGACAGAAAAACCTATAAATATGCATGCCAATGTGCAACCACAAAGGGTGTTTCATGCCAATAAATATGGTAAATTTATGCTCAAAAGTAGGTCCCTACCGATAATTTTGCATCGATGGAATACAATTTTATGTATGGATGGGTTACAATAAATAGGCCTACCCATATCCATGTTTTATTCCAAAATTCGCCGAACTTTCAATTTTTTCTTTGTAGATTATTATTTTTTTGTAACAAAAATAATCCTATTTAAAATTGCTAAATAAAATTTGCTGGCTTGGATCCATGGGTTTCAAGGTACCGGGTACTGTAATAAGTTAATAACTAATAACTGTAGGCCTATGCATATATGTCCGAAACAGTACAATGAAGTCATGCAATTAGGGCTAGTCTAAAGTGCGCGTTTCCGAAAATTGGTGAAACGGGTTCAAAAGGATAATGACTTCTTTTTTTAAACCAGATAGAATCCTTTGGTTTATTTAACATTATGGAAGAAGTTGCGTGAAGTGGCTAGGCCCTAGCATATTCACCCCAAAAAAATGGTTAAAATAAAATTTTAAGCAACTTCAGGACCAAAGTACGACATCTATCGAACATGGTTTGCGCTTAACAAAGTACATTTACATTAATGAAATTTCATGAAAAAGCATAATTTAGGCTGAGGCATTTTTCCCTCTTTAAAACATAAAAATTATTTTCCGAAAAGCACAATTTTGGTAAACCCAGTTATTAACCTTTCAAATTGGTTCCATCCTTTTCGCACACCTTTTTATTTTCCAAAGAACCGCTATATTGTATTGTACAATGTACATGTAGCCCTACAACATAAGGTTGGATATAATTTAATTACATATTGCAATATGCTTTTAATGCACACTGCATCAATTAAATATTTAAAAGGGCATATTGACGTGTAATTGAACCCTCATTGATTTCAAGTAAATATTTTTTGTTTTATTTAAAAAAAAATTTAGGAGGTAGTCGAAGACATATACGACATTTCGTCCACGTTTCAACGATCTTTGGACGGCGGTGTCGCGAATGACGAACGGCCGGAGAGCGATTTATTGCGCGATAACGATCTCGACTACTTTCTGCATGATACGGACGCTCGAGGTGCTCAAGTCGATTTCGATCTCAACCTCGAGGTCATCAATAATGACGACGACAAAGTTGATGATGATGAAATTGATGATCATAATGATGATGTTGGGGATGATGTAAACTATGCGGGCGACGAACAATACGCTCCCAAGAAATCCGATTTTCGCACGGGCAGAGATTCAACCGACTATGACGACGACGTTGGTGCTCAGCAGGAACCCGCTCAACAGTGCGATCTGATTCCGGACAGTTGGAAGTTTGACTGTCATCCGGAGCCCAATGCTTCATCTGAACGCTGCACGCAGAGAGGTTGCTGTTGGCAAGAGCCTGACGCGTCTCAACGGTCATCAGCTAGAAAGGATGGTGTTCCAGTTTGCTTCTATCCAACTGGCTACGCAAGTTACTCTTTCGTTAATGGCACCAGGACTGACACAGGATTTCAGCTGTTCCTCTCTAGAGTCACCAAATCATACTTTCCTGATGATGTTCCACTGCTCAAGATGGACGTTCTCTTTGAGACGAAGTCTCGGCTCCATATTAAGGTAAGCAGCTTATATATTAATAGCGGTGATCTGTACATCCGTAATAACTTATCTTATTGTATTCTGATCTTATTATTGTCCGTCCGGGTTTGTCTTTATTGGGTTGGAAGCCGCTCGATGCGAGCGGCTTCCTCCCTCAACCAATTTGGAAAATAAATGATGAATATCAAGTTATAAACGTTTTCTAAGCTAATAGGCCCATTTCAAACAATATTTTTTTTTTTTTATGCGGTAGATCACTGACGCCTTGAACAAAAGATACGAAGTTCCTGTGCCTGTGCTGCCGTCTATCACTAAGGCGGCACCTCTAACCGATTACGACGTGGATTTTAGACAGCCTTGTAGCTTCCAGGTTCAGAGGAAATCGACTGGCGAAATATTGTGAGTTAAGAATCCTCCAATTATTTTTTGTAAGTTTCCAAATTCCAATCTTTTGGGCCTATCCCAAAGGACGCCATAATAAGTTACGACAAGCAACGCCAAGCTAGACCTTATTAGCTTGTTTTAAGTTTCAGGTTGCAAAAAATCTCTTGTTTGTTTGAGTCCCCTTTTCCCTTTATAATAGTCACGATTCGACCAGAAAATAAACCTGCTGAGCCGTATCACTAAGCGTTATAAGACGTTTTTGGTTCGACTTACTCAAGTTTTGTTTGCAATTTCTTCTGTTCACTAATCTTCCCTTACTTAAGTGTTTGCATTTGATTTTATTAAAAAGGACAGCTCTTTTTTTTTTTTTGCTGTTTACGTATACTGGAATAATGGAATATATCACTGCTTTGAAAACAAAACCCACATCATGAAACAGAAAAAAAGCGCCTCAATAATAAGAAGGAATCTTGCCTACAACCTGTAGAAGCTGTGAAGAATGGTTTGAAATACAGTTTGAAGCAGGAGCTTAAGAACAAGAACTCAATAACACCGTTATTGAACAGAATAAAACAATAACATTGAATTCTCTAACAGGAATAACCAAGAAACCTTTTATACCGCTTAGTCTTACGGCACTTAATGACGTTGTCACCCAAGAAGAGAAATTATTGAGTATTGACAGATGTTGACCAACAATATTTTAAACTTCTCTGAATACCTTTTTTCAACTTCCTAGAAATTAGTTCCAAGATATGCTTTCATATTTAGTATTTTACAAAGCATATTTTTCTCCTTGGGTACCTCGGTTCCTTGCTACCATACTAAATAATGAAATAAACTTGTGGTATTCGATTGTAACCTGAGCATAGCGTTTATTTTTTAATTTTGATGTTTTTTAATTTATATTTTCTTCCTTTAGTTTTTACTGATTTTTGATATCTTTGTTTAAAATCTGCATTCACGCCTAATTGTGGCAAAACGTTTGCAATCTCGTTTACTCTTCGCTTTTAGCGTGATTTATTTTGTTTTCAATTTGTTTGATAGGTTTGACGCGAGCCTTGGAGGGTTCATTTATGCAAATCAATTCCTGCAGTTGTCTGCGCAAGTTCCGTCCACGTACATCTACGGGCTCGGCGAACAGAGAGATTCGTTCGTACGCAGCTTTGAATGGCAGAAAATCGTTCTCTTCAATTCTGACCACGTGCCTCAGGTATTTCTGATAACTTAAGTAAAATTAATTAAGCCCAGAGACTTAATTTTTATTTTAAATTTTAATTAAAAAAACTAAAACAAGGAAAACACAAACCTGTATGGCAGCCATCCCTTTTATCTCATGATGGAGGGAGCCAATCAGAGTCACGGAGTATTGTTATTCAACAGTAATCCAATGGGTATGTTGAAATTACACTATGCTTGTCATATCTTAGCTTGCATTAAATACCTTAAATAAATATAAATAAAATTGTATTTGTAGAAATTTGTATGCAATGAACGCGTCAAATAAAGCCAGCAAAGCTAAAATACGTTTTGGCGTACATAGAATATATTAACCGGACAAATTAATTATTTAGGGTTTACTGAGAACGCGTCATTAGCTTTGCTGGTATTAGATTGCGTGTTCAGTTGTTCACAGTGCTCAGTGCAAGAAAAGATAAAAAGGTTGCTTTTTTACACCATGTGTTTTAGCTCCAGGTTCTAGTTTTAGCTTTTACTGTGAATACATTTTAAACGCCAGTGCTTGTTGTTCGGCGAAATATTTGAACCTCCTTCTTTCAGACTTTTCAAAAGTTAACTTTTATGTTTTTCATTTTTTGTTCTAAAGTATTACCGAACTTTTAAAAATTAACTTTGTCCGAGTTTACTTTAGAAATAACTTTGTACTAATTATCTTGTTAGTTTTCATAGTAAATATCGTATTTTAAAATGGCCCATTTTGTGGTATTCGAAATTAGCTTCCTACTCAAGATTAACTTTCTAAACTAATATAGGCCTACGCTGTGAACATTTAAAATGAGAAATACAATTGTAAATGTTCGATAGAAATTATCATTGCATTTTCAAAATCATCTTATTATTCTAGATTAATTTTTTACTTATCCAAAATTACCTTCGTACTTATCAGAATTAATTTAAAACGTTTGATCGTGCGCCTACATTTCAAACACGCATCAAGCTTTTCTTCATTCTGGTTGGAGCTTGTCTACAATCAATTTGTGCTTATTATTTTATTTATTTAGAAATAGTCCTGCAGCCAGTACCTGCGATCACCTACCGCTCGTTAGGCGGCGTCTTCGATTTCTACTTCTTCCTAGGTCCATCTCCATCCGAAGTGGTCAGCCAGTACACCGAATTGATTGGTCGACCATTCATGCCTCCCTACTGGAGTCTTGGTTTTCACCTGTGTCGCTTCGGATACGAGACCGTGGACAATGCGAGAGAGGTTTGGCAGCGCACCAGGGACGCCGGAATTCCATTCGTGAGTGGAGGCCGCATTTTTTGATATGATGTCCTTCATACTACTGTTAAGTCAGTACCTGTACTTTTACTTGGTACCGGCAATTTTGAAACTTTTAATTGACATTTTTCTTGCTCATGTTTGTCCATCAAGGATGTTCAATGGACCGACATCGATTACATGTATAAACGTCGTGACTTCACCATCGATCGTGATGCCTTTGGAAACCTTCAAGGTTTAGTCGCGGACATTCACGCTGCGGACATGCATTACGTACCCATAATTGTAAGTAAGACGTCAAGCGCGTTTTATTTGTTGTCTTTGATACATTTATTTTCTTTCCACGGAAATTACAATTTAAAACAAATTTTGATCAGGATTGTGCGATTGCGACCTCGTCAAAACCTGGCGATTACCAGCCATACGACGACGGCGTCACAATGAACATCTTCGTTAAGGATAATCAAGGAAATGATTTCGTCGGTAAAGTTTGGCCTGGCGAATCGGTTTGGCCCGATTTTACCAATCCAAACGCAACCATGTACTGGACGACCCAGTTCGCGAAGTTTCATAGCTACGTGCCATTTGACGGAGCGTGGATAGTAATTAATGGTTTCTGTTACCTAATCACGCGATTATATTCGTACTTTGGCCATGTTCCATGGTTACGGTCAAGTCAACGATAGCGACGTTGTTATCTAAACATAAACTTTGATTTTTGACAGGATATGAACGAGCCTTCAAATTTCCTTTCTGGTTCTCTGGACGGTTGTCCAGACAGTCCTTGGGATAACCCACCATATACACCAGGTACAGCAGCTCATATTAAGTGTCATGACTGTCTTCATTAATTAGCCTATAGTCGCGGATTGATAAGCATGCACTAATGATCTCATAATATGCATGCATCTACGAGTTTTGATTACAACAAATAATAAGTGCATACGGCGTATTTTATTTTCATAAATCAAAGTCTCGGCCGACGGCCCTGGGCATATTTTCCTTTGTCGGTTTAACAAACACTAATAATAATGACTAAAAAGACAAAAAGTGTTCTAAATTCTAATGATCATGTGCACCGTGCCTGTACTCAGCCCGTACCTGTTTCATAACCATTCAGAACTAAATGGAATCGACAAAAATGCTATAGCGTATTGACACGTTTTTTTTTCCCTTTAATTAAAGCCGTTACTGGTGGAAAGCTGGCGTATTTGACCGTCTGCATGTCAGCTCAACAGGTTTCGTCGCGGCACTATGACGTACACAACATCTACGGATTCACAGAAGCGATTGCCACCAACTTGTGAGCACTTTCATTCACGATTACATGCGAAATACGCTCGTATATGCTGTTGAATTATTTATAAACTAAATCGTACCGCCATCGTTTTAGTGCTATGACCACCATCAGACCGAACAAGCGTCCGTTCATTATATCGCGTTCATCTTTTCCGGGACATGGACATTACGCCGGTGTGTGGACTGGTGACGTTTCGTCTGAATGGCATGACATGGGCAGAAGTGTTGCAGGTTAACAAAAATTAAATGTTTTTTTTTAAATTTCAACTTACAATGACGAAATGAGTGAACACACTGAACGGTTTTGTAAACTTATCTAGTTTCAACTTAAAACAAAACCGTTCACCCATTTCGTCATTCTCATTTGAAATTCTAAAAAAATATTCTAGAAACTTTCAAAGAATATTTCCAAGTAATTTTGGCTTCTGAAAAGCAAACACAAACGCACTGGGCACTGATTTTTTTTAAAATCATTCTAGACATTCTCAATTTCAATCTGTTTGGAATTCCATTGATCGGCGCCGACATTTGCGGCTTCAATGGAAACACTACAGTCAAGCTGTGTCAACGGTGGATGGAACTTGGCGCCTTCTATCCGTTCGCCAGAAATCACAACGAAGACTCCACAATCGTGAGTGTTATACAAAATCAAATAGTTACATCTAGTTAAACTTTCAATGGTTGATGCCCCAAATTTTCAATTATACTTTGTCAATAAATTGACCCCATTGTGATTTCACAAAATATTTTAATATAAACTGAATAATGCCTTAATTGTCATTGCTAATCAGGGAAAAAATTATTTTCCAATGTTTTATTCTAAATGCGGGATGAGCTAGAATATACGTATTACATCTTCAACAAAAATTTATTGTTAATGAATTATGCAAAATTATCACTATGTCAAATTTGGCACTTTAAATAGAATAAAAATAAAGTATTTCTTTAATTTAGGATTAGCATGAAATATTTTTTTATAATTAAATATTAAAAAAAAATAAAATGCAGTTAAACTAATGACAATAATGAGTAACGTGCTGTTTATAACTATCTGTATTTTCGATTTTTTCAGAAACCATGGTATAAAATATATAAGCTTACTGTATTTTAGTCATTTTTATATTCAACCTAAAATCCATAAATTGTTACATTTTTAATAGGCCTACTTTTTTTTTTAAATTGTTTTCTCCCTCAGGACCAAGATCCTGTTGCGCTTGGTCCGGACGTCATGGTTGCTTCTGTCAAGGCCTTCTATCTGCGCTACAGGTTGCTCCCCTATTTGTATACGCTGTTCAGTCGTGCGCACCAGTTTGGTGAGACTGTGGCAAGACCGTTGTTTTTCGAGTAAGTAAATTGCTTCAAATTCAATATTTGAACGTATTTTTTTTGCTGTAGTATATAAGCCTTTTTTTAAAAAGTGAGAGAAACCGAAACTTAAGTTTGGTATCCATAAAAGTTATAACTTATAAGGAAAAGTTGAAGGGGACTTGGAATTGTCTTTATAATGTAATTATTTGGATCTAGACAGTCTCAAGTCGCGTTCAAGTTTTCCCTAGAGGTCTTAGTGATACCAAAGTAAGTCTTCATCTTTTTATAGTACGAGTAACTAGTTACCATCAGTCATATGTTTCACCAAGCACTTGCTGTCGATGTTGCTTTGATATTAGGTTTCCCAACGACAGGCGCACGTACACGATCGACACGCAGTTTCTATGGGGTTCCAGCCTAATGGTTCTCCCCGTTCTCGAAGAGGACGTGGTCAAGATAACGCCGTATTTCCCACGGGGTATCTGGTACCTTTTGCCCTCAAACGAAACTGTGAACAGCAGCGGCTCCGAGTACCCAGTCGACTCTCCTTTGGACACGATTGTCGTTGCGCTCCGTGGTGGATCCATCATCCCCATTCAAGGGGTGAACAGAACGACGACGGCCAGGTAAGTCAACTAAATTTGGATATGCACGATGAACGATATAGTGTTTTAATTGCTGCACTCGTATGTGGCCCTTTCAAAATCAATTATTTTTATTTCCTTAAGTCGTTACCAGATGTTCGGTTTGTGGGTTGCGCTTTGCGACGAAGGGAGAGCTAATGGCGAAATATACTGGGATGACGGTGACTCGCTTGGTGCGTTTGTTTCCCCCCCCCCCCCATTATGATTTATGGAAAGAGTTATCATATTTAACTTTGACCATTATTTTTGTTTTTTTTAGATGCTTTAGAAAATGGAATTTATAACAAGATTTCTTTTCAAGCTAAACAGGTGAGTTGGACCAAAAAAAATATCAAAAAACATTGTATATCAACTAACCTCTTTAAAAATTTAATTAAAATTAATTTAATAAATTTAATATAAATCCATTAGTTATTAATACAAAAGCTTATAAATAAATAAAAACAATAGTCTGTTCTTATTAGTTTTAGGCAATTAGGCATGTATTCCTGAACACTAGATAAAGCAAGGCCCTACAATCCCTACATACTCGTAATTACCTTTGACAGTCAGATTCCTGTATAAGTGTATATACTGAACGTTTTTTTATTTAAATTATTTTCCAGAATGCCATTTCTTCGATTGTCGAGCATTTCGAATATCGTGGCGAGAACTCGATGACGCTTGGCAACATCCTCGTATACGGAGTGCAATCTCCTCCGAAATCCGTTACCGTTAATGCGACAGATCATCCTTTCTTATACGAAAACAACACCAAGGTGCGCTCGTCTTAAAATATTCAAATTTAATTTCTACAAAACATTTTTATCCAATTTCTTTTTAAATTTTCCCAAGGTTTTACAAATCGAGCAACTGCAAATAAGGCTCGAATATCCATTCACGATTGCCTGGAATTAAGGATGGATAGAGCGGCTGCAAACGCGGCGGGCACTAAAAGCAGGATCAACGTGTCAACTAGCTCCTAGTCCTCTGCACAAGATAAGCCAAGAAACTTTTTTTTATTTTCATTTTATAATCTTTTTAAGTTTTAATTTTAAGCTTTTGCGACCATTTATCAAGGTTTTAAACTTGTATGCTTTGGTTTTTAATTTACGTTGATAACTATCACTAGTCCTTCTAGGGAACGCTTGAACGCCACTTTGAGACTGTCTCAGTATCTCAATTGAAAAGATAGTCTCAAGTCATACACAAGTATTTCTCTAGAGGGGCTAGTGATATACTAACCATAATTGCAGCTTTAATGCTTTACTGTATTTAAGCTTTGCTCAAGTCATATGTAAGCTTATGTAAAACTTTCAACTTTTGTGGAATATTGTTTTCTAAATGCTGTTAGATTAATCTATGCGATAGCTGCGTTCACATTTGACATTTACAAGTTATTGCGCAGCGGTACGTGTAGACCAAAGGCCAACTCAAAGCCACGATGCGAACAAAAAACAAAGCGAAAGTTAGACAAAACGCTCAATTATGGGCTCCTATAGGAGACCGTGGCTCAATTGTCACCAGCCTCATGCTGTTAAATGGTTGCTCTGAAAATTGTTCCAGATCATCTTGGAAAAAGATGTTCCGTAGATTACCGTTGGTTGTACAGGAATGTTCCCATTTGGCAAGAAGGTGCACAAAACATCGAACATTTTAGATACTCTAAAAAATTTAAGATTCTGTAGGCCTGTAATTAAAAAAATATTTGTTCAGTATTGGACTGTTGGTGCCTTAAAAAGACTGGCTTGAAACTGTGTGAAAGCCGCAGAAAAAACCGTATTGAGTATATTCTGGATCGTTTAATAAAACAATAAAACGAATTTAATTGATCATTTTTTCTAAGTATGAACAATCAGGTCAAACAAATACCTTTTTGAAACTAAACAACTTAAAAATTCTTCGCCTCCGGCATTATCTTCGGATTCGTCAGTTACACGATCATGTGAGACGAAAAATACTGAGGATTGTTGAAATGGTGAACATTATAAACTGAAAGAAAATATCACAAGGGAACGTTTGTTTACAAATTTACTAAAATTAAACAAATCTATTTTCTATTGTATAGGTAGGCCTACCGCACTAATAATGTCCAAGCGAGCACGTCAGCACGTCCAATGACCTGCTAACTACAGTGTCTAGGCGCATTGGAAAAAACAACGATTTGCATTCGATTTTGCATAATTATCGATTCTATCAATCGATACCAATGAACATAATTAACCATCGCAATCGACGCATCGGCGTGTTAGTGGTTAAAACACTAACCACGCCCAATCGCACGCGCACTCTACTTAATCTTTCGCGCCCTTACGTTTGATCGCTAACTCCTTAAAAGTAATTGTCCGAGCGAAACGATGATAATATGTCCACTGTTGTCCAGTTTGTCCACTATATAGCGGAGAAAGATCCAATGGGCGGGAACGTGAACACTCAGTCCGATTCGATGTAATGGCCACGATGCGGCTTACAGGTACAGGTAGGGACTTAAATGGAGGGAGAGACAATGCTCGTGTGAGGGTAGCGAGGATGGCAGTGTTATTACATGGCACAACATTAGTATGCGGTTAATTAAGTACAGAAAAAAAGCTTTTCACTTTTAATTTGCCTTGCTGCCCTTTAGATAGAAGCTTTAAGTCAGTTTTAGTCATTAAACAAGTGCAAGTTCACTTTTCAGCTAAATGTTATATTTGAATGACCGAGCTGAAGCTATAAGCGACAAAGTTAATTTCTCAAAAAATTCTTAGAATTTATTTTTCTTACCTTTGAGAAGGGAGACAATATGTCCCCAGAATTATTGGCTTCTTGGTTATAGTTGTTGTCGTTGTTGAGGTCAGATGAGCGTCTTACCATGATACAGTGAACGAGTCCTTCAGCTCTATTTGGGCATTTGTCACCACCAAATTCTATGAAAGAAACCATTAGAAATTCGTTTTAGATGATCTGGTCCCATAAAAGCCATTGTTTGTGGATACAATACAAAAATCCATATTGTATATTGTGACGATCCACCCTGTAGTATACGTCAGACTATGTGACGTCCCTTCTAACTTTCTATGATGTAATTCGAATCTCGTAGTAGCTCATTGTGGCTTAACCACCACAATATGCGGGATTCAAACCCACAACCTCTGAAAAGGAATTCCTTTTCAGTGGTAAGAGTGACAAGCTCTAGATCCATTAATGGCTCTAGAGCTCGTCACTTACCACGAACCACAGTGTGTGTGGGGGGATCCCATCATAGGTAATTTGCTTGTGCGAGGGGAAACAAAACAAACATTCATGTGGTTTCCGCGCGATTCGAACCCACAGCCACTGAGGAGGAATGGGTTAGAGTTGATGACCCTAATCACAGAGGATTCACTAGGCCCACACGTACAGGGCTGCCAATAATCTATTTTTTTCCACAAAAAAGATTTTTAGGTTTTAGGCATTTTATGTTATGTAAAAACTAACATAGATTTTGAGTTGGATTTTGTGTAGGTCTTTAGCTTTTAGGTTTTTCCCCATATTTACGCCTAATTTACAAGAAATTTTGCATCTTAAAACTACCAAATATTATGAAAATACGTAGAAGTACACCTATTACGGATACAAAATTTGTGGGGCCACTGTGGTTCAGTGGTTAGAGTGACGAACTCTAAATCCAATCCTCCTCAGTGGCTGTGGGTTCGAATCCCACGTATACCACGTGGATGTTTGTATTGTATTCCCACGCACAAGCAATAGCTTATGTGGGACCCCTCCCACTATAAAAAAAAGTACGTCATAGAAACCGGATACGGAAATAAGAAAATAGCGCCCGAATTTATATTTCAGGTCAGTAGTGAGTACTGAGTCGTTCAGTCGTCGTCGCTTTAGTGCCGTTTTTCGTTTTGTTTTTAGTTTTGTGTTGATTTTGTGTGTGCATGAAAATGGTTTCCGCTGAAATGAAGCCCCGTATCAACGGCCAAATGATGGGTGATAATCAGGGCAAAGTTGTTTCGCTGGGAAACGTGTCAGAGGTGAGACTGTGAGAGACGTTAAGCGCCGCGGATTTTTGGGGGAGGTGGAAGCAGGTTAATTAGTGACGTGTTTATTTATTAACTGCCCGCAATGTACCCGATTAAAGGTCAGGCCCCACAGCTCCGATACGATACGCCAATCCGTATCGGATTGCGGAGCTCCGGTGGCTCAGTGGGTTGTGCGAGCTTGCTCTCTGTTCGCTCGTGGCTACTTGGGGTCATGGGGTCGATCCCCATTGCACCATCCCCTGAGAGTTGAAGTTGTCTGGTTCTCCTGTTTAATTATCGGTTCGGCTTTCATGCCATTTTTCCAGCAATGTGGCTTGTATACGGCAGACAATGATGTCAAAAAGCCAAATGTGTTGATATAAGAATAGGAAGAAGCCGGTTGTCATGACAACGAACGGATTGGCGTATCGTACCGGACGTGAACGGCCAGCAGTGATGCCCAGCCATTAGACTTGTAAGCGTCTAGACGCGCTGACACGCCAACACGTGTTTACATGGTACTTGTAATATGTTTCGGACCTAAACTTTCTGCAAGGCCTACTACATGTAAATGGAGTTTGTGCGGTATTGCGCCAGTTTATAGCTAGCCGCTCCTATAATTAAGCTACCTGTA
The DNA here is from genome assembly GCA_034700265.1 of Polyzonium germanicum. Classification (NCBI taxonomy): domain Eukaryota; kingdom Metazoa; phylum Arthropoda; class Diplopoda; order Polyzoniida; family Polyzoniidae; genus Polyzonium; species Polyzonium germanicum. Next base: position 1,276 of record JAQIYI010000833.1, on the reverse strand, counting down.
CATATATAACGTTTAGTAGGCCTAACGCTGCCGACGGGCAGGAGCACAGAGATCGCGGACCTCAGGTACTGGTAGGTTATATTTTTACTTTTTACGCTTATGAGACAATGACAAGTGATCGAGTAGCCCGCCCCTCTCTCTAAAAACAGGGACACCATGAACAACCATAAAAACGGTTTTTTGAGCACTTGTTAGGGCAACATGCAGGCAAAAAATTTATCACGCAACGTCACGATCGCACCATAGCTCTCAATCCTCATGTTAAAAGTATGACGTTGCGTGATAAATTTGTTGTTTTCTGCAGTTTTGCATCGTATGTTGCGTGTGTGTTGCTCTAATTTGTGCATGGCCTTAGAATGCTGCGTACACGTATAAGCTTGCCGGGAACTTAATGGTTGGTTGTGTGGGGACCGAAGGTCCACGCTACCTGAAGGGTTTGATGTAGGCCTACAGTATAGTGTATATGCATTATGCAACATTGCTGACAGACTACGTACGGGTACCTGTACTGCGAATCTTGTGTTTGTCTGCCAGGTGGCATGCAGCATTGCAGCGCAAGTGTAAACAAGTGTGTGTCACCATACGCATATGCTTTAATTACTACAGTTATGCAATCGGCAGAATTGCTTTTAATTTCAAAATATTTTTTTTATAAAATTTAAAAATTGGCTTATTCTTATCTAATTGAATTTCTTTTTTTGTTGCCGTTTCTTCAGGTCGTTCGTGCCATCCTGATCACTTACGATGTGACTGGCAGACTCTGCCTTCGCAACCGGCACGGCTACGATCATCGCAGAGATTGCGAGGACGGCGAAGACGAGCACCAGTCTTGCTGTAAGTATGCCTAGTTGCCTACATTTATTACTCACTTACACTAAAGACGAGAATCACTACAGTGTAATGCAAATCTTATGGGCCTGTCTTGAGTCGAGACACACCTTCATGAGATTTGTATTAGAGATTCCGGCCTTAGGCTGGAATTACTAATGACTTTTAGAGCTGTCTCGAGTCTGAACTTGAAAAAAATCCCAAGACAGGCTGAGAATACGTCATATTTTTGTCTTTACTCATCAGAGCCTGTTTGAGTTTCTTTCGAATCGAGACAACTCTGAAAGTCATCTCATTACGTATATACGAATTTTGACTAATCTACCTTAATAAACGCCAGTTGCTAACCCGTCTTGGCTTGAGACAGGTCGTAATATTTCCACTAGGCATAATGATTCCGGCTTTCAACTCATTTTAAGACTGGATTAAGACCCTAATCACTAGTGCA
>JAQIYI010000832.1:0-15113 GCA_034700265.1 Polyzonium germanicum | reverse complement strand
ATTCGAAAACACTCAAATTTATGCAAAAAAAGCAAATAGGTTTCCTCATTCGATAGAGGTGGAAAATAAACCACCACAACATAGAGTATGAAAGAGTCAAAATCACACCAAAGCCATAAATCCTCCAAATAAATATTAGTGGTTAAGCCTACAAAAAATGAGTCAGAAATTACTGTTGAGTTTATACTTCATAAAGCCCCAATTAACACGCCCCCTCCATCTTTTTTCTTCGTTTGAACTAGATCACGATCCTTCCTAAAAACCATGTATCGATTGTCAAAAAGTTCACTATCAACAATATCAGCATGTAGCCACGTCTCTACCAAAAAATAAAAATGAAAATTCTCAATTTGTATATTATTGAAAAGTTCAGTTGTTTTTGTTTTTAGGCCTCTCAAATTTTGATAATAAAATGTAAGGGAGTCGTTGAAAGACAAAAAATAAGTTAAATTGTTGGATAAATTAAAATAAGGCAAGATCTTGGGTTTTCTGAATACTTAATTTGCGATTATCAAAACGTACAAAAACAGATTTAGAAACAGTCACAGCATTTCTCATGCCAACCTTTTCCTGGGCTTTGATGAGAAGTGCCAGATTGTCCTTAGTGAGGTCTTCCTTGATCACGAATGTTTTCCCTTTCAACTTGCACCGATTTCAGATGACCAGTTCTTTGGAACGCCACGAGACGAATTTGACGATGATCGGCCTAGGTCGAGCAGTGGTAGCAGTGTCCACTACTCGTCCCACACGATGAGACCTTGCTATGTCGTCCATCTTCAAGTCCAGGCCAAGACTCTCATTAAAACGAAGAGAACCAGAGTGTCGGTGTTCTCTGCTGCCTTCTCGTCGATCCCAAAGACCCTCACACACTCACGGCGCTGATACTGCTCAAGATCGTTGACTTTCTGAGCCAGGTCCGCGCTGAGATGTTGATTCTTTACCTCCAAAGCTTGCACGGACGCCTCAAGGTCGTGAATCTTCTCCACGTTGAACTCGAGGGCCTTCTCCAAATTCTGTAGAACAGCCTTAGTGACAGAATCTACTAGTCTAGCTGTAAGCAAGTCCATGAACTCCTTGTCCCCCCAAGACAAGATTGATGCTGTCTTGGATGTTCTTGAGTAGGAATGGCTCCACATCTGGAGGCAAATTTCTTTCAGACATGGACAATGATGCGGACGAGCTGCTAGATGCAGACGAGCTGCTAGATCCATCGACGTCAACCCCTCTTGCAGGCTGTGAAGATTTACTGGGTGGCGCATTAGTTGACCTAGCTGGCTTGCAGACTAGGCATTTCCACGTTCACTTTCGCTCACCCGTCTTCCCGAAAATTTGATTCACTTAGTCCCACACAGGAGAAATGAAACACCGATTGACAAGATCCTGAGCAGTGAATAGCGTCGTCCTCCTGAACACCGTCATCGCACCTCTGGCAGCTGAGAGAATCCTTGAATCCCACAATATGACAAAGAAACTAATTCAAATAACTTTCAATATAGTTACTTGTTAGTCCAATGTAGACAGAAAGGTGGAGGGCCAAAGGCCAAGTTCAATGTAACTTGAGACTAATACATGTTAGATTGCAGAAGGTTATTTATCCGGAGCGAGCAGAAAACACGTCCGATCGTAGCGAAGGCAGGTGTGACGACACAAAGCTGATCTCCGACGGATAGAGCAACACTTTTTCCAACGTGATTGCAGAACAGCAGAAAATGAGAAAACCATTCACAAATTGGCTACTGCGCCATGAGGCAATCCTCTGCCGGCCAATTGTTGGCCAACTTTGCCGGCGATTTCAATACCTTGTGATCTTTTAGAAAACACAGATTCAGCCACGAGATGGGCTACAAGTAAATTAAAAATTGTAAACAGTTCCAAACTCAAGACGAACCATATAAAAAGCTACAAGGCGCCTTGTTTTTAGACGCCATCAGTCGGGAGCTCTGCCAATCTTCCCGCTTCGCTGGATGCCTATAATGGCGGCCGTGTACGGCGAAACGCATAACAGTCGCCATACACCACGGCCGCCAACAAAAGCTCACTAAGGCCTAAGTGCGCATATATATTTATAAGGCGTAATAAGAAGTAGATATAATGGACATTAAACGGACGAACGAACGTTAAAAAATAAAAAAAAGCTTATGACACGACGTAGGAGAGACCAAGGAGAGACGACACCGACACCTGTCGACCTCTAAACATGAACGAAGTGGGTGCGAGAGTGGGGAAAAAAGCACCTCGGTTTCGTAGAATCAGCTGCAGCTCTTTTGAGTGGGTGGCGGGACCCACCCACTCAAAAGAGCTTGCGGCTGAAGCGAGGAAAAGGGGGGAAGCGCACTAAAACGTGATTGGCTGCAATGGCTGATTGAGCTAAATCACGTGAGTGAGCGGGAAATTCAAAATGGAGCAAATGTCATGACCATAAATAAAAGACAATTTTTCTCTTGTAAGAATATCAAAGCGTGCTTTGTCTAGCGGGAAGCTACGCAGCTCATACGCCAGCGGTCCGAGTTCGCTCCCTGTTAGTGGGTAAGAAGGAAAAAGTGGGCAATTTTTTCTTCTATTAAAAAAGCACACGGAGATGAGGAACTGATAGATCACCGGTATTAATATATCGGGTTGAGTATTCCTTAATAGTCTAAGTATGTAAATCAAAAGTTTCGAAATTTTGGATTGTGAGAATCGCGCCAATACATTGGTTTCTGCCTGGCGGTTTGAAATGACATGTTAATTTGCATAGGATCAAGAAGTATCATTTTAGTTTGCAAATAAACTGACCTTAAACAAATATAAAAAATTGAAATAAGCTATTGACAATTCTTTGTTAAATTCTAAATTCAATAAAAAAGAAAGTCTGAAAAATGTAATTTTTCAAACGTAAAAACGTATCAGCATTACGGTCTATGCCGCTCAAATAACACCATCTGGTACTGTTTACTGGAACTAGACCCCCTACCCCATACCCAGGACTCTTAAGCAACTTCAACGATCATATGGTAGAAGCGGAGACTATACTTCTAAAGATGCATTCATAATGACTAAAATAACATTAATTGGCTTTTTATGCGTACATGTATATGATGGCAGAAGAAGTGTTAGGGTCTAATAAGAAGAAACAACCCCCAGTAATCGAATTCAAGAATATAAAAACTTCTCTAGATAGTAGACTCTACTTAGCTAAAGCATGTAGGCCTATGGAAAATAAACTAGTTTCACTTGATAGTCAATCACAATGTTTCATAGTGAGAGCACCATATAAGCAAAAAGTATATTTAATCAGCCACGAAGAAGAAAACACAAATACAGTTGTTCTTGTAAAAGTGTATTTAAATTATGCTATCATAAGATGGCTGTACTTTTAGCTACGAATACTGCAACTGAAGATCAATTGAAAACATACACGGAAACAGTTGTATAAGTTGTTCAAGAAAGGTAGGATAGAGGGTAAGTCAGGGAGAAAAAAGCCAAGGCCTAATTATATAGACTTGCATGATAAGAGTGCACTCAGTTTAGATCGAAATAGTGAAATGACAGAAGATGTGGATAATGTAATTCCAAATGACTCATTTGAGAGTCACATTGAAGAAACAGAAAATCAGAATAATGTTGAGTGTGAAGCTACTAAAAGTAAGAAAATTAAACTAGAGCTTGATAATCAAAATGATGTTGAGCAACAAACAATACCGCTATACCATTCTACACCTAAAGCTGTAAGGACAAAGACAAATGAGCAATATGAAGATTTAAAGCCTAAAAAGTGGTTGGAGACAACTACATTAGCATCAGCTCTAAGTGAGTTCGTGATTCAAGAAAATAAGGAGTCTGATGTTTATATTCTGGATTCTATTTTAAATATGTGGGCAGAACGTAAGAACTTTGGTTGTCTAATTAATTATTGCACAAAATATTCTATATTGGAATATGACTTACTTCTTTTACCACTAAACACTGATGTATATTCTACTGGCTACCATTGGGTTTTATGTGGGATACTGTTCTAATTCAAGTGCATATTATCTGTAGATTCGCTGCATGGTTCAAGTGGTGAGCTACAACAAATGAAAAACATATTAGTCATAGCTTGCGCAGCAATGCTTACTGGCAAGGTTCAATTAAATGTTAAGGATTGGCAATTTAATGCTGCAATTGATGCCCATAAACAGTGTAATGCATATTATTCTGGTCTATGTATTAGGCCTAACCAATTCATTGTGTATTTTGATTTTTGAGTGGAAAAAAACTTTGAAGTCTATAAACTAACAACCAACTCAAGGGCATGGGTAAAGAATTTATTAGTTTCATCAGAAAGTTAACAAGGGCATAAACTACACTCCAGTTGAAATGTACGATTTTGAGTTCATACTACTAGAACAACTCAATTGCGAAATTAATGTCCAGAAAAGTCCCATTCAGTCTATTTTAAATGAATGGTTCCAATCATTGGATAAAAACTGGACCATTTGTGAAGCAAAATCAAATTGTGAGTGGGATATAAATCATTCCAAGTTGCAGGAACTATGTGTACGGTGTCGAAAATGGTACCATATTGACTGCCAAAAGTTGCAGTCCTGTGCATTTATAAAACTACCATTCAAATATTGCCGACACTGCATAAACTGCATGGTGCTTGTAACTGATAGGCCTACAAGTTAATTACCTACCTACTTAGCAAGTAGGATCATCCCGTACTCTTACGTTTTGACTCTTACGTTTTCACATATATTAACCTTTTTTTATGAAAATCATAACATCAAGTTCTTCTTAAGTTAAACTTTTAAATTTTTGATTTTTTTCAGTTTTCAGTAGGGTTACAGTTTATCATATATGGTACCGTCTGTTTATTTCTATAATTCTATGATAACTAATGTTTTTTTTCAGTTTTCAGCAGGCATACGTCCAGTATATCATATCTGTACAATGTTAAGTACCTTTTGTTAATTACTGGTAATGCTTTTTTCAGTTTTCATTTGGCCTAGTTTTATCTTATATGTACCCGTACCTAATTTTGTTTCTTTTTAGTAAGGCAGTATACTGGTTTTATGATATAATTAATGCTTCTTATCAGGTTTTAGTACTGGACGTTTATCTTTTGCGTTTTGTCTGGGTCGCTGTTTGGGCCATTGGAGGGGGGGGGGGGACACAATGCGGGTGCCAAATTGAATGGGCGCAAACATGAAAACAAATCTTTGAATGTGCATGGGCTCGCTGCTGGGAGTCGTGTATATCGTTATTATGTTGATATGCATGGCTTAATTATAATCTGCCAATATCCAAGTGGTTTGGTATGGTTAAGTGCGCCGTATGAAATGCTACAACTTCGCAAAAACATATGGTTTGGCCAAGTTGTTTCATATGTTTAAAAGTAGACCATGTCATTTGTCATTAATCTCCATATTGCAGCCATCATTAAAAGTGGACTGGGTCGCGAAGCAAGCAACAGAGTGAAGCCTAAAAAATATTACATGGTGTATAACTAAAAAGAAGGCGATTCATAAAGCAATATACCCCAAATCCCAAACTGCGATCGAAATTCGTTGGTGGCATACAAAAATCCTTTTCACGTAGTTTGGCTAAAACCGGACCTGTTTGTTTCTTTTACTGAAAACTGAGAAGAAGCATTAAATATAAAACCAGTAATTGCCAGGTTTATAATTGTATTTTTTTTCGGTAGGCCTAGTGGTTTGTAATAATGAAAATAAATATGGTTTTTCATAAATAAAGTACTGTAGTGGTTTTGAAATCATAAACTTTCTTTTTCCATTTAATAACGATTTTATTTCTGAATATTATTTTAGCATAGAACTAATAACTTTTTTTTAATTTAATTAACTAGAATTTAATTTCAGATCAAAACAAATCGCGTAGCATTTTTGGAATAAGAAACTAAACTCCCATGCACAGTATGTTATAAGACCATGCTCCCTTGTAACCACTTCGGAGTTAGAAGTGGATGATGCGTAAGAACTCGCGTCAGCCTAAATTAAACTCCCGTGTAGCAGGCTTGTCAAACTCGCGCCCCATTGACGTTGATTATACAGGAGTTCTTATGCCCATAGGCCTACCTTCTAGCTCTCGTATTATACGAGTCGTATATAATCGGCATTATTTGCAGGGCTTTTAGTCACCTTGGAATTGTTGCTTTGAAGCCAAGGGACTAGTCCATCGATAAATCGGCGGACGTCGTCTGAATTTATTATGGCCGTTTGATCGAGGTACTGATCAAGAGGGACGTGGGTGAGGAGCTCCAACTTCTTATTAATATCTTGTGTGTATAGATCCGGGATTAAGTCATTTAGGCTGGCAATAGACGCCATACTGCTCCCGGTGCTTGATTTTGAACAAGTTGTTCTGCAAGAAAAGAGCAACAAAGAAAGTGAGACGAAGTGACAGACCGCGGATACATGAGGAGCCTACAGACTCTACACCGATGTTAGCAACTGCATTTCACGGAGCCTCCGATTGCCCACGCTGTGCCTCTCTAACGCTAACGATCGATTTTATCGAGATAATGAAAATTTCCGTTATATCCAGAAAAAAAAGATCGTTGCCCCAAGAAGATAATGGTAGGCATAATTATCATCGAAAAAACAGATCGGCATCCTGAGAAAACGAAAAACTAAATAGGAGCTGCACAGCGTGGCATTCGGAAGCACCGTGAAAAACTCAGCGTTGCTAACATGCACATGTATCCACAACGGCGCTACACCCTATCGCCCACCCCACCCACCGCCCGTACGATGCTGCGCCTTGCGGCCAACGATCCAACCCACACTCATTGGCTAGTTTCCACTTAAAAACGCGAAAAATGCAAAAACGTGTAGTTCACAAAAAAGTCTAGCGCAAAAAAAAAGCGTAGTGGATAAAAAAAGAAGCATTTTTGGCGGTATTCCCCCGCCATACTGCAGGCCTACATAAATGTAGAATTGTAGGCCTATGTAAAAAAGGTTTCATCGGGTAGCTCGAGAAGAATTCCTCAAGTCGTTAAGCTACTTTCACATACGAAGCAGACCAATTAATCGATTGTGATATTTACTTCCGCTTTATTTTTCGTTTCTAATCTGAAATGATCACTCAGATCACTGATAGCGCAAACTAGCCTACCCAAGTATCCGTATCCGTAGCCATAGGTCATTAGGCCTAAATAAAATTCATTGGAAACTCGGCAATTCAAAGTCGATACTTCTGCTTCAGTAACCACACTGTCATCGAATATTTCCAAGACTAGGTTTTTTTATTGGTTGCATTTTTTTTACATTGTTATACTACGGGGAAAAAGCGAACTGGGCCTACCCTACTTACAAATGGCAGGCCTAGAAAAGAGGATTTACGGTCGACTGAATTCGACCAAATTATTTGTCGGGCAATTTGTACACAATCATTTATAAAGTCCCCGGATTAAATAATTGTGTGTGGGTGCAGCAGATACCGTTGCATGTGGCACATATTACAGTGGACCTAAATCACATGCAGTCTTATCTATAGCTAGGGTTTTATCTCAGTGGTAGGCCAGAAAAAAAATCAAGTTGAATTTAAAATGCTGGCTAGGCGAGCAAACGAGCATCATCAGCCTGCCAGTTGCAGTTTTTTTACGCTTACAATGAATCAAACGCGTCATCATCTTCCCGCATGGGAGGCGCCATTTTGAATTTAAAAACGGACCTAGAGCTCCGGTTTTGGCTTATGACGTGTTTCACGTGAGACGCTAGAGACGTGACGTATGTCGATGAAGAACGTATCGTTTACCGGAAGTGATGCTCCGCTATATCACTCAAAATGTTTTTACATGTAGGCCTACTAATAAAGTAGGCTATAATCGGGGAAAACCTACGACTAAAAATGGCAAACCTCGTTTAGCTTCCCCTTTAATATCGAATTGTGCAAAAAAATGTGAGAAAAAGCATCAATAATTTGCACGTTGACGCACATGGGAGCTGATGAGCTGAATCCTTAGCAGTCAACTAGGCCTACATTCTCTCCCCACTCCCCCTCCTTTTTTTCCGTCATGATTAGCTGAATTTGGATCATCGGATCACACGTATTCCATAAATTGATGAAGGATCGAAAAAACGTTAGTTTGATTTAGTCAGATTTTTCAAACAGATCTTGAGTGACCTTTTAAGTATTTTCGTGATTTCCAGTTATCGGTAACACCGTCTAGTGCAATGTGCAATACTGCAATACTCATAGTGCATCCTTGTAATTATCCATTGTGATTGGCGTAGGCTAAATTGTTGAACTAAAAGGGGGTCACGTGGCGTTCAGTTTTACATTGACAGTCGGATGACAGACGATTATAATTTGAATGTTGCATATTATTTATTATGATTATCTGGAGAACATGTCGCGCTTGAGACAAACATCTCAAGAATTTTTAGTTTTACAAGCCAAGCAAGCAACTCGGCAATTCTCTCTTAGTCTTCTTGCAATTCATTATTTTGTGTTGCAATTTTGCACTTTTTGTTTCAGCGCATAAACTGCACTTGACAGTTGAACGGAAGTGCGACCGGAAATGGTGCTTTTGTGCTGATCGTCGCGGAGCTTAGTTTGGCTCAAAAACCACAAAAACAAAAACAGTTGTGACCGGAAGTGACGATGTTTTTAACAACAACGTGACAATAATTGGGTGGAGGATGTGCTCAGAAATTGAATTTTCGTGAACCAATTTGCTGCAAACATTTTTAACAAAAAAAAAGACGAACAAAAAGTTAGGCCTTTATTAGTTCATATTTTCTATGCCTATTCTGGTGAATCACTAAGCCTGCGTTTTGATGAAAGTTGAATAACCAATAGATATTAGTCGGTCATTCTTGTTTAGGCCTACTGAATAATGTGACACGTAAGTTTTGACCTTGTAGTGCTGTTCGCAAACGTCATCTGTAGTAGGCCTGCACATTGTAGGCCTAAACAAATTGGAATTTGGAACAGCCTTTTGAGAGGTGTTTTTTTTTCTCCCCCCCCCCTTCAATTAGTGACTACAGCTGTTGTTGCCTTGCACGGTGAACAGAACACAAAATGTGAAAACAAATACTCATTAAGTTTAGACTAGGCCTATTTTATAATTGACAATTATTCAGCTAGAGATCGATCGATGTGAACCTTGTGCGCCGCAAATTTTGTGCGTCACGCAAAATATTGCATAAGCTTAGGCCCTATTTTTGTGATAATTTGGGACTGTTTGGTTCATTTGGTTGCGAATTGTTGCGCAAATTCAGTCGTAGCCCGGGGGGGGGGCACCCGGGTAACAACGTTTTCATTTGGGGTGGATAATATAATAAATATATATTCGGAAACCTCTCGTTATCTTTCGAGCGAGCGGAGCGAACGACGATTTTTAGAGCTATTTTTATCTTTTTATATTAGGCCTAGTTAGTAGTTATTTTGATGCTTTTTGAACTACTTTTTCCATTTCTATTAACTTACCACGCATGTTTTTCATATAAAATGATTGGTTGAGCGAGCGAAGCGAGCAAGGGATTTTTTAAAGCCAAGTTCACACTATGTAACTTCTTCATCCATTTATATTGAGCTCTTATCTGTTACTAATTGATTGACCTAGCAACCGAAGCGAGCATGGATTTTGTTTACGGTACCGTAGCGATTTTGAGTCTTAAGATCGTGTTTCATATAATTTTATTGAATCAATTAGCAAATCATTACCTTAGCAATTTTGTCGATGGACGAATATGATAAAATCGCTCATGTTCAATTACTTGGATACCATCGGTAGGCCTATGTAAATCATGTGGGTCAAAATCTAATCTGATTTTATTTTTATCCCTACAAAAATGCGTTTCCAAACTTTCGTTTCAAAACGAAATAGCTTCCACACCATCCTCACGAACTCGCAAATATTATAAGTTGGCCCAACTTACAATATTAGCGAGTTCGTGAGGATGGTGTGAAACTGTCTGAGGCAGGCCATTGAAAATCCTTTGATGAATCGAGGAGGGTGTTTGTCACGAAATGGCAGAATGCAGACACACATTTGCTGTTCCAATTTTACTCAGGGATTATAGAGAACGGCAAAAAAAAATCAGGAATGTCAAAAGAGAGGGGTGTAAACGGGAGCGCTGACAGTCTGAACCGAAATCCCCCTATCTTGCAGACACTTATCTTATTGCATGAATGAAGTTCTTTCATTCAAACATACAAAATTCTTCACTCACGGTCCACGTTGGCTATGGGGGGGGGGGTTATTGGTGATAGGATCCTACCCAAGTGTTATAAAAGAATTCGTAAATCGTATTTCATTTATAAATACGTGGTAAGGTCATAACGGTCCTATGCTTATTAAAGGGCAAGCGACGCCGATTTTCAAAACAAAAACTCTCAGTTCGATCGATGAAGCACCTTTTTCGACGACATTGCACGTTATTATTTTACTTTTATCTCGTTATTTCAATATTCTGCACTGAATCGAACGCGCAATCAACAACTTTTGCGGGAGGCGCCATTTTTAATATAACATACACTAAGCCCGGTTTTATTCTATCAAAGTTTACGCTAGAAGGTGCATGACGTGTGTCACGTGATACGCCAGGGTCTCGTGGGCGCTAGAGAGTATCACGTGTCGAATCTCTAGGAAGCACATATCGCTTATCGGAAGTGAGTTTATCTTATTTTGTTTCAAATAAATGCTAAAATTAAGCATTTTTATTACAAAAAAAATCTAAAGCTACATAAAATGTTAGGCCTAGTCCTATCTTTAAAAATAGTGATTTTAAAAACCTAAAACATAAGAAAAGTCTAAATTCTTGTCGCTTTCCATTTAAAAGTCGCAAGTTGAACGTCGTTCATTAATGCAAACTTGCGACTTTTTGGCTCGTTATCTCACTCCGCCATTCATATGATGCTGACAATACTATAAGCCAGCTGTGGTGTTGCTCTGACTTACTGTAAGCCTCTCCCCACAAGTGCTTAAAAAGTGCATTCTAAACGTCAAACTTGACTGATTATTTCTGCGCAGACACACATGCACACATACACACTGAAGTCTGCACCATTTTTTTTGACAAACTCATATCAATTTAGTTTTGAATGATCATTTTTTTTTAAATTATTTTTGCTAGCCTAGTCTACTAGGCCTAGGCTAATAGAATTTTCTTTTCTTAACGCCAAACGAGTCGACGTTTATCCTCTCGTGTGCTCCAGATTTCATTTTAATCAGCAGCTGTGCTTATTAACCACGTGTTTAATTCGAAATTTTGAATTAAAAAAGGGGCTAATACCGTCGCGAGGTATCGCGCCGGCCGCAAAGCGGCCGGGCGGCTTTTATATTTTAATGGGGACGCGATTCGATAAACCATTGTCGCTATTTCACATCAAAGAAATCTACATGTTAGCCTAATTTTTTTTCTTTCTTTCCAGAATTTCAACTTTTTTCATTCTCCATCGTGTTTCTGTGCTAGGCCTGCCTAATCTGGAATTGCTGCAATGTAGCAATTGATGGGAAATTTGGACCTTTTTAAAAAAGAAATCCACGACTGCATTTGGAAGGTCTTTGACGCATATTTTCATTGTAAGTACTAAGCATATACCCTAGGTAGGCCTATAGTAATTATAAAGTGCAGCGTGTCCACGGGTCGCCGACCTCCAACCTAATTAAGACGTGTTCACAACTTAGCATTGCACCTGAGCATGGGGTTGAACAAGTTTTGAACTTTTGATTAGCCTACCGTCATTCGTTTCGAGATGGATGATCTTGACATGTAGGCCTAACCGCAAATTTATTTTTAAACTAGACTACCGTATAGGCCTAGTATGTAGGACTACTAATGCCCGAGCAATGCAAATGTGCCATAAATCATCTAAAAAAAATAAATAGGCCTAGAACCCTTTTTTCAATTCTAATGAGCGCGTAATTTGAAATAGATTTGCCAAAACAAATTTCAACTCACGTCAATCTTTTCCTTGTTATTTTATTGACAAGCGTAAAGAGAAAATAACGCGGAAAATTAAAAGTAGCCTAGTTTATTTGAGGCGCGCTAAAATGGGAAGAAAAAATGAAGAGCTAAGCCTTTTCTGGCGCTCATCGCAATTGAGGGGTATGCTCGGAAGCTATGCGTTATTTAGCGATTTAATTGCACATTTACCAGAATTAAAGTAGTTTTAATTGTTAATGTTGAATTTTGTAAATTCACGCGAGGAATGTTCCTTAGAAGAAGAAAAAAACATTTCAAATAATTAAACCTAATTGCAATTAGTTTTTGAATGCTTGCTGGGCTGAAAGTGCGATGTCCTCATTTTATTTAACGAACCATATTTTCCTGCTTTCCTGGTCATTTTTTCCTGACGGAATTTGAAACAATTTCATTCTTTTCCTCAAGGAATTTTGCAAAACCAACTGCACAACAACTGCAACGTGGTGTTTAATTCTGAACAAAATTGTAGGCCTATATACAAAATCGAGACAGATGGCTTGAAGCGGAACAACAAACGGGCGCCCATGAAGTCTCGTGATCAGTAATTGGCCAATCGCATACATGTCCACATTGGTCACTTTTCTAGCGCTCGACGGAGAAAGAAACGCAAACGTACGTGCCATTTGAGTCTGCCGGTAGTCTTGCGTCGCTTCGCAGCTCAAATTCCGCGTGCTTTGCTGACAGCCTGACACCATGAGAAAGCGCTAGTGGCGTAGAGCTACCTAATGTGATTTGCAAGGCCCAGCATGGGTACGCGATTAACCGAGGCTCATGGCTGGGCCCCACTGCTCCGATGCGTCCGATACGATACGACAAGATTACATGCGCTAGGTTCCATGCGTTACGTATCATCGTTTGTTGCGTGTAGTTCCCACTTGTCCGTTGGGTTTTCATTGCAGCTTCATTGGACGCCATTTTGTTCAGCAGACGAAACCTCTTCCGATACGATACGACAATGCAATCCGAATGAAATATTTCATTCGGATGGCATGACGTCATAACGACAATCCGATACGTCGATTGCCATGACAACGAACGGATTGGCGGATCATTTCGGACGCGAACGGAGCAGTGGGGCCCTGCCATAAAGGACCCTCCCGTTTTGGATACACTTTTCAATGATTAGGTCACCTGTTAGACGGATTGTTTAATTTTTGGGGACGCGCCTTTGTCTTTTTTGGTTTTTTTTTTTGATTTCGATAATTTGATACGCCATTGGCAATGAGCAATCATCTGTAAATTTGAAAACTCACATTTTTTATATAAGCCTATAGGCCTATATATTTTTTAAAAATTATGCTAAGCTTATTTTGTGGACTTGAAAAACATACGCCTAGAGTTGATATCAGGTTTTTTGTTTTCACTGTGTCAGTAGGGCTTAGTTTAAATGGGCAGCTTATTCTGTTAAGAATATTTTCCACCTACCAAAACCCTGGAGGCTTAATATACATGTATAAGGGAATGTTGTTTATGTTTCATAATTTCTGTTTGTTGTTGTTGTTTTGTTCGCCTATATACCGGTTTTTATAGTTGAGCCGCGTTTAGAGGCGAACTGAAATTTGAAAAAGCGAAACTGAAACTGAAAAATGAGTCCGTTTCAGTTTTTCACTTTTTGGCTTGACCCGTGACCGTACTTTTCATGCGCAATTAAGAAAGTGCTGCATTTGACAAGTACCATCACCGCGATACATCGAATTAAAGGGGCACGTGCAATAATGACACTAAACAAGTCTCAAGTCTGTCTTGACTTGTCTGTCTTCGGCTTCTGAGCAAAATTCGATTCATGACGTCACTCCCACGTGACGTCTATCAGCCAATGAGAATTTAGGATTCAGAGGATCGAAATTTTAGCGGGAAATATCGATGACTGAGAAGGGAATTACCGATGGCGATGTCTTAAAATCTCACCGATGTTGAACCGAACTGAATTTTGTACAGCTCAATTAGGTTTCGGTTTCAGTTTCAGTTTTACAATTTTCAGCTCGCCCCTGAATCCGCCTTATCGTAACAGCCATTTAACATCACGCCCAGAAAGTTTGAATGTAAAAAAAGTTTTTTTTATCTGAACGATTTTTCTTCCTTGAAAGATTGGCCATGACTTTGTGAGGGAGAGGTTCTGCGTTCTCTCTTCATGAGAGAAAAATACGATTGGTTCACATCACCATTTTTTTTTTCATAGGAAAACACTATTGTCCAAACTGTATTTACTGTTTAGGCTAGATAAATTGCGTGATTTTGTGTTCATGAAAACTTAAAAGGGGGAGTCCCTTTAGATTTTCGCTTTTTCATAATAATGTGTTCTGAATAGAATATTTTTTATGATACTAAATTTAGAAAACCACGATAAACCTACGAAACGTAGGCTACTTTGTTTAGCCAATTTTTTTATTAGATTTTAATCATTTTGACAAGCCGACGTAATTATCGTGCTGATAGATCGTTGTAATTATTTCTAAATCAAAAGTAAACAATGAAAATTTTTAGAAAGAAGCACAAATGTAGGCAATGGTATTCAATAATAAAACATTTTTTTTATAAAATGACTCCCCCTTTAAAAGTCTACGAATGCTCTTCTGCTGTCAACTTGGCACTATTTGAAGAATTATCTTTTTTAAATTTAGATTTAACCTGTCATGCACCATGAACTCAAGATAATTTTTTCTTTCTTTCTCTAGGTCTATTTGTTCCCATGTGACACTTACCAGTTCCCTTCCCTTTAGATTTTTATTATAAGGCTTTCAGTATGACGCCTTGATGAAGTGATCACTTTAGAGCCACTTGAAAACCACTTTAATCCAAAGATGTGTTCCAAGCCACAGCTTTCCAAAATTGCATCAGTTTACGTACTATGGTAGCCTACCATAGTACCGTACTTAAACTGATGCAATTGGCGGCTATGTGACATCGTAGGCCTACTTTATTTTCAAAAGTAGGTTAGCCTAACGAGAACCTGATAAGACGAAACTGCGGTATTCTGATAAACTGATAGGTGTACTAACTAAAGGCCTGATTCGTATGCAAATGCAATAATGCATGAAATATTATGTCATTTTTGGTTGCATGACGACAGCTATGGGACCAACTTAAAATGCGTTCTGATACTGATCCAGAGTACCAAATTTTATATACGGTACCGTATTGCAGATGTGGCTTATCTTTCTTTTTTTTTGCAAATGTTATACATTATAGGCCTAT
>JAQIYI010000831.1:0-15114 GCA_034700265.1 Polyzonium germanicum | reverse complement strand
ATAAATATAATTAAGCAGCAGTAAATTTAATTTCAAGATACATGTAAATGTAATTATATTTTCATTGCATTTATTTGAAATTTCAATTACACATTTTATTTTAATTTAATTTCACATTTTCATCTGCATAAAAATCTTTTATTTCGACAAACAGGTAACGAAAGGATATAATTTTACTTTTTTCCCCTCATGAGTGCAGTTTTTGTGAACAAGTATGTGTCACAGTGGTCAGTATGTCTAGTGGGATTGTAAAGAGAATTGCCAAAAGACGATAATGCGTAGAAGAAACAAACATGATGAAAGGACATAAGCCTGAAAACATAATTAATTAAAATTAAGATTAAAAAAAATTCAGCAGAAACTATTCAAGTAGGACGATAGGATCGCAACTTCCGGTTTACTTGATCACAAAATAACATGGTTCAGTTACATGGCTAAGTTTTGATAAAAAAAATTCAGAGGTATTTCTCTAGATTAGACTCGAGCCAACAAGCAGGTCAGTTTGAGAATTAACTCAATGGGGAAATCGCGCGTACTCAGGATGAGTCAGTCTTGAGTATCAGCATGGAGCCATCCTTACTAAAAATACTAGAAGAAGCAATCCAAGTTTAGAATTGATTGCATGATTCATATTTCTTCACTGCAGCCACAAAAGTATTTATGACGGTATTAGAGTGCAATCGTTGAAGACAAACTTTGAGAAAATTAGAAATTAGAACAAATAAAAGAAATAAAACGAAAATATTAATAGCATGAAGTTTGAAACGGATCAAAATTACTTTTGTAAATTCATTATCGATTTTGTTGTTTCCACACATGACAAAAGTACGCGCGCAGCGTGCGGATATTTCTTAAATGGAAACTTGGGACTTGCGAACATCGGACCCACGTCAAATCAGCATTTGTGTTTTTTTAGACTTAAATTCGTTCGTCAACTCGTACACACCCTGTAAAAATTTTCGATTTATTTTTTTTATTCTTCCTTTGTTTAAGATATAGAGAAGGAAGAATGTCTTAAATACTAACAAGTTGGGTGGGTTAAAGCTGCTGTTGCTTGTTACTGCTTCGATGCAGACTACCAACACCGACAAACAGCGAAATGGCAACTGAAAATCTGAAATTGTTCGTCTATTTAAAGAGGGAAATAGTCGTATATTGTGAAGGACGGACGGGGAGGTCATGGGCGAAGAGAAATAAGAAGTAAATCTAGGGTTGCGACATTTGGTGGACCAGGGAAGGATTTTGTAAGGGGCGTGGAGAGGGAGACGCTTTCCAACTTGCGTAGGGAGTCCATTAATTGTAGCACGCGGCTAAAAACATACACACACATACACTACCTCGTCATTTAAAAAAACGAAAAAAAAATGTCTTATCCACGGCCTCGCCCCTCTACGCCCTTCCAACCTCCATTTTGTTTGTGTTTCCTTGAATTTTCGTCCAATTTTGAAAATTGAAATAAAATTTCAAGACCTGACGTACGTCCGCCGATCCAGCCGTGCGTCGTTCTTGCTTTAGCTCGCTTTTTCTTTCTTCCTTGGGGCTGCTCGGCTCAGTTGTGGATCTTGATCGGTTTTTCGAGGTAATTATAACGCGATCGTTTTGGTGCTTTGTTAATGTGTTCCAGACCGAGCCATGGTCGCGCTGGAATTCCACCACCTGTTAAAACACATAGACAAAATTACATTAAGATTTTAAAAAAATCAAAATCTAGAAAAAAATTAAAATAATAATTACTCAAAATTTAAATTTTGAATAAATATAATTCAAATCTTTAAAAAATAAGAAGGCTCAAACCTTGCGCCGCATGCGAAGTGAAGTTGGCGAGGTCAACGATGTGATCAGGATCTTCAATATACTGCGCCCTGCCCATCACGACGATAGCAAATTTATACTAGGAAAGGTTAGAAGAAAAAAATATTTGCAAGTTTTCTTCTCAACATTTAAGATTAGAAACTTTATAGGATACGGTAACCAAATAAAAAAACCTTTTCAAATTCCTTGTCGGGGACGTCCATTTTTTTCTGTATCCGCTCCTTCACTTTTGTGAACGACTCGCCCTATCAGAACAGAAAAAAAAAATAACGCTTTTTGATTATTTCAAAATTATACAATTACTTGAGTGAAATGCTCATAAAACCGCCAGAGAAATACTAGCCTGCTTGATCTTGAGGAGGAAGGGGACGCCAAACGTGGTGAAAACCTCCTTGTGGAAGTGCGCAACGGGAACAAGAAGTTCGTCGTCAAGCATTTGAACCTCCTCCCTGCAAATTTCCTCAACGCGGTACGTCTTCGAGCCAGACGGATTGAGGCACTCGAGTTGCACGTCTTCTCGTTGAACGCCCATGATCTTGTAGCTGATTACCTCGAGGAGACGCAGCTTGCCCGAACCGCCTTCGGACGACATTTCAACCTGTTTCCGCGCCTCCTCGAGCAGATCGGACACGACGCCGTTCTTGTTCGGATACAACACCAAATCCTTTCGAGGCGAACGCAGAAAAAAAAATTGGTTAGTGAAAAAAAAACCAGTTGAACACTAGAAACGAATGGACAAAGATCTAACCTCTTCCTTCAGTTTCGAATTCATCCACGTACACTTGAACTGTTTTTTGTTCTCCAGTTCGTTTATACGTATGCTCAGCTGTGAGAAATATAAACGACGAACGAACAAATGAATGCCCAAAAATACTAGGCTAGTATGTAGTATGCAAATAATAGTTAAGAGTGAGAATAGCACGCGTCATCACAAGTATGTAAAAGCACGTGCAACGCATAATTACAAGAAAAACAAACTCACCTGCTGATAGTAAATCTTCTTGGGCTGCCGTGGTTTGAAATAGACCAAAAGATCTTTTATTGTGCCTTCGTAAGTGCACCGTAGAGCGGTTCCTGGACCTTCCCTGTAACTGCAAAACAAAGCGTGAACCAATCATTAATTAAAGACGACAAAACCTAAGGAGACATCCATTTTAAAACATGAACGTCAGACCCAAATTAATTTTAACTTTGTTAAACTGTAAATTTTGAACTAATAACCTTTGTAATGCAGGTCTCACCTCTGAGCCTTGAAGAACTGCAACAAGTCGGGGTCAGTACCAAGCCTCTGGGCTACTTGCTTCGACATCTTGAAAGAACAAATACAAATTATACACGTTGCCGCACGTGAATCCAGGAAACGAGGCAAGCATGCACATACCATGTCGTAGGTCATTCGCTGTGAAAGTTCCATCGTGAAACCAGGATCGTTTGGGATACTTTTGTCACAATATGTCACTTCTACACGGTAGAATAAATCCCTAAATAAAAAAGAAGAAAAAAATAATGCAAACATCTGAATTTGAAAATTGTGCTGGAGAATTTGAGTTTTAAATAAACAAATCACCTAAAATACTCTTTGCAGGTTGACAATTCGTAAATTTCAGAATCGGGTTCGTCTTTCTGAAACACAATTATGTCGCCGTCCATCAATTCTTCGAAGACTTTTTCCAGAGACTGGTCGTAGTTTTCAATCTGTTCCACGTTATTTGGCTTTATTTCCTTTTTTTTTTAGAGAAAATTAGATAAGCCGATTACTTATGTTCAATGTAGATTATTATTAATGAATTTCACGCGTCGATTGATCGATCGCATTACTTCAAATATAAGTAGCTCTGTGTCCAAAGGAAATCCAGCTCTCTCGTTCAAGACAGGAACCAACTGCTCTATATTGTTAGAAAAAAACGTGAACAAGACGGCAAGAATTAACAAACTTGTATTATAACGACAACACTTACGGACTTTCGCTGTGATGGGAAAATAGTGGTGACCGCAGTAGGAAATCTTCTTTGTTTTCGGATCGTACAATTTGAAAAACAGCAAGACATCACCTGCAAAATGAAGAAATAAAATAAATAAGTAAAGAAATACAAATAAATAACTATATAAATACAAATCAATAAGTAAATAAATACAATTTGTTTGAAGTAGAATTCATCTACTGAGTAAAAAAATAGGAAAAAATTGTGTTTGAGCACTCACGCGCACCTTCTTTGTCAAAGTGTGGGAGCGCCTGCAAGCCAGAGTCAGGCTCGACCGTCTCCAGAAAAATGCTCCACGGGTTGGAATTGTCCGATAGGTCGATAATCTGCTTGTTGGCGTCGGCTTCAATTTCGATCGCTGTCGGTCGGCACGTCTGATTCGTGCGATAGGTGAACGGCCAAGGTCGAATCTGTTCCACGGGAAATCTCTGCTCGGAATGATTGGAAAAATTAGTTAGGCCTATGACAACTATTTATCTAAAGAATGATCTAGGTTACATAATTAAGGAGGAGAACTGGCTAAACTAATAAACTGCTATTAAGATTTATCAATCACCGTGTTATCCGAAAGGATTTCCAAGAATTCTCTCAACGTCGCTGCTTTTTTAACCTTTAGTGTCCTTTAAAGCAAAACAAACAAACAAATTGTTTAAAACTCAAGAATTAACTATTGTATTTTAGATGCAGTACTGGTAATCAAATAAACGAACACACTGACCTCATGGCAACCTTTTCAGCATCGTAGAGATCGTTACCCTGGTGTCCGTTAAAATTGTCCTCAAGGAGGATTTGCACGGTCATGTACAGGTGGGCTTCGTTACGCTCCTTTCGCCTTAGCGCTTCTTGTCTCCTACGTGGCAATCAAAGAGCGAGTTCAAATCCAGTGCAAGTGGCAATAAATTTTACATTTTAAATAAATAAATTACTCAACAAGAAATTTAAAACAAAACACACTTCTCTTCTTGCAAACGTTCGACGAGCTGCTCAGGGATGTCCTTTTCTGTTACTGGCTCCAAAACATCGGCTAAAATAAAATAAAAAATAACATAAAAGAAAGTCACTACAAATATACTGCTTATTATAAATAACAAACCCATCGCACTGTCTCTGATGTACACCAACATGTAAGCATTCGTGCTATGCTTCACAGTGATGTCATCTTCATGGCCTCCAAAATTGTGGTCGATCGCTTCCAATTTCGTACATCGGGAGACGACGTCGTCGTCAAACTTGCACCACTTGTTAAAAAGATAGATAAATAAATAAATAAAATGCACGAGAAAAGAATGTTTAAAAAAACACGTAACGCTTGTTTCTTTAAACTGACTTTTCCGTCACCCTTAGGGTTTATGAAGACCACGTAATGACCGCCGTGGTTATCGCCGCTGTGCACTAGCACGGCATGAAGCGTGTAGTGCGCGGGAATATCTTCACACTTCTGTAGAAATTTGTCCAAGTTCAACTTCTCGGGGAACTCAAACCTGTCGTTGATCTTAATGTTGGAGTCGGTGATCGGGTCGTACTGGAATCGCATCAAGTGGAGATGCAAAACGGGAGGAAACGAATCGAATGTCACTCCCTTTTCTGCCTCCTTTAAGTTAAGTGGAAATAATGCAAAAAATGAAACAATTGGAAATAAAAAAAACATACCATATCGCGATTAACAAAAAAAAAAACAGTAATAAGCAAATAAGTCAAGCTATAAAAAAATTCTGTTTTACCTGGAGGCCAAATTGACCAGCGTCGTACTTGTTTTCTCCTTCAAGCGTCTCGACTTCGACGTAATCCTTGAAAGACTCGTGGACTACATTTAAAGGAGACGCATTAAAGCTTTGCTACGCATTTAGGTTTTTAATAAATTCAAAAAAAAATTGAAATTAAAGATTATATAAGCGAATGGACGTTTCCTACTGTTTTTCTTGCCCTTAATGTTTAATTGGATATCGTAGAAGGGTTCTGTCCGCGACGATGCATACTCAACATGTTTGCAACGAATAAACGACTGAAAAATAGGTACATAATCAACGAAAGCACATTTAGCGAAGAAAAAACGACGAACTTCTGAAAGTCAATGACTCACGATCATCTTTCCCTCAAATAAGCGAGGGATGGTTCCCTCGACGCAAGTGCCTTTCATCTTGCTCTCCATGTTATCCAAGAGCTGAAAACACAATTTAAATCCAAGTTAAAAACCGTTCAAAACAAAGCAAAAAAAAACAAATAATAGTCAAGAGAAAAAAACTTACAACACGAGACAACTCTTGGACATCATGCTGCATAAATGAATCGAGCGTTTCCCATCTATACAGAGAAAACAAGTGAAATAATAAATAAATAAATACTTTAAAATAATAAAGGCGAGTAAATGTCTAAAGTTTTACGCTTCCTTACCCGAAGGATTTCGTCAATTTCTTTGTACCGACAGGCTTGTCACTGAACTGCAGCTCGTAAAAAACCCTCTGCAGGGCAAGCGCGACACTCTTAGACGAATCGTCACTTTCTGTTGGCATTAGATAGACGGCCTGTTGATAATCAAATCAAGGTTACCCTTCAAATATATTCAAACAGCCCCAAAAAACTAGGATTTTTATACTGAATAAACAAGGTGGAAGAAAACCAACCTTGCGTAGTTTGTTCGTGAAGAACAACGTTTGTAGCAATGAGTTCATGTAACACGTCGCGCCCTGATTTTTAAGACCGACGAATCCAGTGTGCTTCTTTGAATCCCAGCTAGAAAGATAACAGAAAAAATAAACTCAACCGCCCCCTGACATTAACGAATGGTGTGATTGGAACTAACTTGGGTGACAATTTTAATAAAACTAGGTACAAAAACCTTTAGTTCACTACCTGACGCCATGCGGCGCATCTGCAGTGACGTGCACTTCCAATAAGATGCTGTCGTCCTTAATGTAGCCTTTTTCAGGATCAAGAACATCCTAATAAAAAAGTCGAATATTGCAATTACAAATTACAGAAACCGCCTCCTCAGCAAGTTTGCTGCAGTAATCAGGCAACTGCAATTA
The DNA here is from genome assembly GCA_034700265.1 of Polyzonium germanicum. Classification (NCBI taxonomy): domain Eukaryota; kingdom Metazoa; phylum Arthropoda; class Diplopoda; order Polyzoniida; family Polyzoniidae; genus Polyzonium; species Polyzonium germanicum. Next base: position 8,294 of record JAQIYI010000831.1, on the reverse strand, counting down.
ATCTGTATCATTTCAACTCGAAGTTGCATTCGGATAATGCGATTTTTAACGTGTTTTGCTTGATCAGTTGGCAAAACAAAAGGTCGCATCAGGTCGCATGAACGGCATGATACAAATTGCACAGACTTCGACTCAAATTTAAAAGTTTGCAAAATTTGTAACTCACATTCCAGCTCATGAAATGACTGAATCCCCAATCATTCTCCTTGCTGAAAAACAAATGCTGTATTTCTGCAGGAAAAAAAAGAAAGCCCATATATTTTAATTATACACCGTGTAGGCCTACTGATACACATTCAAATGTCAAAGCCTGTATAAACAAATGTCTGTTTTAGTGACTCTCCAGGTATGCCATTACTGTCAAGCTAATATAGTGGTTGAACGCAATTGAGGATCAATTGTAGGCCAAGTGGGGTATGTTCAGTGACCAAATATTGAGCGAGAAATAGGCAATAAAAATTTCAACGACCGCTGCTAGGTAAGTTCAATCTCAATTACACTAGAAATAAATACGACTTGGCCTATAATTTAGCGAAAGGCCTATTTTAGTATTTCTTTTTTTTAACAACTTACTTCGAAGAAACGGTTCCACCCCTTCTTTCTGACTAAGTAACCGAAGCTCAGCAACAGCATTGCATGACCAGGATCTGTAGTATAAAATACATATTAATCAATTGATTGGAATCAGTTAATCATTTGGTTGGTTGATTGATATTGAATTTTGTTGATGCATAACAAACACAAATGCTAAGAATAGAATAGCACTACATGAACATGAACAATTGAACATGCTGCAAGCGTACTAGCCTAGTCCAAACTAAACTTATTTAAGCGTGAATGGCGACTTACGATGAGTCAGAGTCTCCGTTGCACTGGAGAAAAAACCCGAGGCTTTTGGTGGTTACTCTGTCTTGGCCCGGATTGGTGCGAGGCATCACCATGATCTTCCTGAAATAACCAAGTTGAAGGCGTTTCAATTAGCGCTAAACCTGTTAAGACAGCTTTAAAATCCACAGTTACACCACTTCTCTATACTGTGGTTCCACACTCCAGTTAAACTTGGTTATTTAAGACATTGGATTAGATTATATAAGAGCTTTACTTGGTAGCTGGGAATGACTTTCAAATATATCCTATGGGTTACAGTCAACTTAAGTTAAATCCCCTATCCAGGTGGCTTGAGATTTTAGAGTACGATACCCCTCCCCCCCTTGCTGTGGGGGTTTACGGTAGAGTACATGATTTGATTTATCCCCAATTGCCCATAGTTATGATTCTACATGATATACATGTACATTATGCCTATACAATATAGAAAAATAAATTATGGGGGAAATTTCCATAATTGGGGGCAGCGGCGGGATACGCCGCTGCCCTCTAATAAATCAGACAAACGTGGCTCTCGTCACGTGTCACGGTGCGTGTTACAATTCAATTAAAGTCAACGCTGTTTAAAAAACATCAAACAAATAGATCGCTGCGCAAACTATTGCGAAACGTTAATAGTCTAGTCTATTTACCAAGGCAAATTGCGGACAAATGTTGGAGGACTTAGCGTCGTGTCCTTCAGTTTGCTGAGGTTGGTCACTATGTAGCGGAACGTGGCCTCTGCCCTCGCCTCGTCTGAAAATAACAAGGAAGAAAATGTTTTTTTTAAAAGAAAAAAAAAACAAATCCAGACGTCGATTAAATTTGTAAAGAAATTAGGAAATCAGGATCGATAATGCAGTTCGCAACACGTAATATAAGTAATGGAAGCGCCGAGCGTTCAATCCGGCAAATTCTCTAGGCTATGTACCTTCAGACATGGCTTCTTCTTGGATAGACATGTTTTGATCTTGAACGTCACCGTTCAGATACGTTTTGTCGGGACGGCCGTCGTACGGATCACTGTGAGCATCCCACATGACTCCGTCGTTTTGAGTTGTTTGGACTTCATCTTGATAAAAAAAATGAAAATAAAAACGATAAATATTGTAGGGCCATGAATATTATTATTCTTTTTTTACAAAAATCTGGAGTCCTTAAAGTCTATTTTTAGACTCAGTAGGCTATCATTAGGCTTACATTGTACAAAATTCTTGGCCTAGGCCTAGCTTAAATATTCTTACGTTGGTAGTCTACAGTACATGTAGGGCCAATTCATGAACGTCGCAAGATAAACTTGGACATAACTAGTGCCTGTCTACCTCCATAGGAGTTACATTGAAAAGACAGTCTCAAGTTGCGTACAAGATTCCCTTAGAATCCTTACACTATGGATACTACCAACCTTAAGAGATAGGCTAGCCTTCAATGACTTGCAGTGTGAATTTAGGCCTCCAGCCCAGGCTAGTTCAGATTGGATTCAAGTATCCAACGCAGCTAGGTGCTCTAAGACTAAACATTGCATGTGAGCACGTTGTGGTTACGCTTTATCGCGAACCATCTAGTGAACGGACGCTATTAATGTCCTCAATAACGTCACAAGTTAAGAAAACGAGCGACCTGCGCGGCTTTATTTAGTGCTTAGTTACTCAATAGGGTACCGTACGCTTTCTTTCACGTGATTGCAGCGCGTAGGCTAGGCCTATACTATGTCTCAAACTCTGAATATTCCTAAAAAGGAATCCAAGGCGGGTCCAAAAACAAACCACGTACACTGTACGTTAGGCATATTGACGCACTCACAACTAACTAGCCTAGCCTAAGTTAACACGCATCGTAGCGCAGAGCGATATATCGGCCCAGAATAGCAGTTCCTGAGGCTACACGACGCACACTAGTAGCAGCGCAGTTTGCAGCCTAGGTTACAGGGAACAGCCATCACTCTGCACTCAGCGCAGTAGGCCTACCGTGTACTTTCGCTGGTAAGTGGTAGGCCAACCGGTACAGTAAGTAGGCCTACACATGTGTGTGTGTGTACTGTGTGTGTCAGTAAGTGGTACGGTACCGTACCGGTACGGTCCCGCAAGTTTTATAAAATATTTTTTTTATAAAATACCTACATGTAGCCTACCGGTAGGTATACATATAGGCATAAATAAAATTTTCTAAAACTGACCGAGGACACACACACACACACACCGGATTCAGTTTAAACCTCAATTCCGGTTTGCAAATAAACAACAGATGATGAATGATTTTGCCTAAAACAGCTAGGCCTACATGTAGTCTACAATAAGTACCGAAAGGACAATTTGCAAGGATTAAATTCCGCCTGATGCGGTTTTTGAGTTGAGTACGTTGTAGAAATATCCACTGAGTGCAGGGGATTTGTTGGCTTACTTCGTTCCGACTGGCCTATAGAATTTAACTTGAGTAAAATGTGTAACTATACATTGGGAAACCTAGCTACCCAACAAAGATGAGTAAAATATTTCGTCATCAGAGCACTTTCATTGGTTAACAGCTAGGGTGACGATGCCGAAATGTTTCACTCAATATTTGTTGCGTTGCTTGGGTTTTTGTCATTTTGAATGTGGAAAAACGTGACCCAGAATGATCAGCATTAAACATACTTTCATGTCAGCAACCTATAAGTCTAGATTGATAATTCTAAAAAATTAACAACCTGAACCACCTTAACTCTACTAAAATCTGTGTTCCAGGCATATGCATTTTACTTAAATTGGCGTTAAATCGCATACGAACTATTTTTCTCACGTGCTAAGTGGCCAGAAGTGGTCAGTCGGTCACGTTGACGAGTTCGCATCGCAATTTAACGCAACATCGCAAGAACAATATCGTCAATACATGCTTGGTTACTTTTTAGTTCACTTTAATTTCTAAACATGAAGCGAACCGCAATGGTTTGCACACTAGGGTTATGCCGACATACATCATCATTCCTTGCGGGCAGATAGTACAGAATTATGTTTGCACTGTATATTAGGCCTATATACCTTCTCTCGTGTCCATCTCCTCGATCGGTTCGTTCGACTTCTGCTGATGCTGATTGTTGCTGGAGTCGTTAACGTGATTCATGGTCGTCGCGTCGTCGGCACCAGCACCGCCGCTACCGTCCGTCGTCGCACCACCCCCGACGCCCCCGCCGCCTCCTCCTCCTCCTCCTCCCTGACCTCCGCCGCTGCCGCTCAGATTGTTTTTGGCCGCCGCCCTTGGAGTGACCGCCGCCGATGCCGCTGTCGACTTGCCGCCGTCTCGCACCTTTCCGCCGCTGCCCACCGACGCCGCAGCCGTCGCCGCCGCACTCGACGAATTATTTTTTCCGTACACGGTCACTTTTACGTGCTTGCTCGCGATGCGCCCAATGTCTGCTGTGGACTTTCGCTGGTCGCTGCGCGCCTGACCCCTGTTGTCTACTAACAAACAGGGCAGAACATCCGGACGCTCGCAAGAAATCAACGCACTCACGATTCGCCGCTTCTTTCTTGCCAGGCGTCGATCTCGCTTTACGGCCGCAAGATTTTCGACGCAAAATCTTCTTCTTTCCGTCGTCCGCCGCGCGATTTTTCTCGCTTGTGCGTTTTTTTCTTCTCTTTTCCTTTCTTCTCGGCAAACTACAAGGGGTAACCATGAAAATAAACAAGATGGCGTTCGAGCAAACAAGTAACAACGGAAGAAAAAAAACGCGAAAAGGTGGCGCCACTTTCGCCAAGAAAACTCACCAGAAGCCACCGTGGCACTCTTGACTTTTCTTGAAAATAATTCTGAGAAGCGCCCACTGTCGGTGGGGGCTATTACGATTCAACTCTGTTTCAATTTTATAATGTTAAAAAGGTAATTTTCATTTTTGACAAAAAGTGAATTTTCATGAAGGAATTTTGCATGAAATCTTCCTAAATTCAATCCTGAATAATTTTCAAACCATGTTTCATTTCAAGTAAAAGGTTTGAACTTTCTGCTCTTGAGCTTCATACTACAACCGCCACGAACGCTACCGTCGTTTTTGTCAGTTCTTTGGTTAGAATCACGTGACTTCAAGACGCTCGTGTTGGTGACCTCTATCAGCGGCAGCGGCGGCGGCTATACGCCGCCGGCGTCTGTTTAAATACAGATTAAAATAGTAATTTGTGGTGCGAATAAAACGTAATTGTTGCCTAATAATTAAATATGACTTTCATTCTATTGATTATTCGTTCAACTGAACTTAACGCTTTTAAATAATCTTGCCTGCGGTTTATTTTTTATGATGGCAGTTGGCGTTATCCCGCCGATAAGTCGACGAGCGCGCCGGCGTGTGAGCTGAATTTGAATTTCTCACCGCTTGCAATGACGCTTGGAAATGTTTGTCAATTCCAAAGCGATTGAAAATTTTTGAATGTAGTGTTGAGTTTTTTTAATTTTTGGATAAAGATGTTTGACTTTGCCTATTCTAACAACAACAAAATAGATTGAGGCGCGCTGAGACTTCAAAAAATATATAAACCGGAAGTTGAAAGTGAAGGTTATCTGAAGGTCAAACCAGTAAACAAGATGGCGGCCTCCAAATACGGAAAAGGACGTAAGTAGCATCCCGTGAAATTTTCGGCTATTTTCTTGCAGCAAACTATAAAGAATAAGAAAAATATGTCGTTTATTTTAATGAAAAATTTAGTTTCATATTTCAAACTGACTTCTCAGTCATGTAGATGATTAAGATTTTGTTGGCTTAAAATATTTGACGTGTACATGTAGCAGTAGTGCCTAGTGTTAAGTGTTGACATGTATGCCCACCGTCAAGGGCATTAGAGATTTCGAATATGTTTACTTTTAGCGTGTGTGAATATGTTTAGGCCTAAACGTGTTTATTTGAATTTATCTTTAGTGGTCGGTTTGATCAAACGTGGTTGGGATGAAATTCCAGAGGTCATGGCCTCTTCCGTTTTCGCTGTATATGGTGAGTTTTACGTGACGTTAGGCCTAAATTAGCTTAGGCTGGAACCACCAATCACATCAGAAGTTTCGTCATCAGAGTCTGTCTTCATGTCGAGAGACAGCTCTGAAAGTCAATAGTGATTCCAGCCGTAATTTTCGAAAATCAGACTTTTCAATCCAAGGGGATCAAATTTCGTTGATATTAATATTCCTTGTCATTTCAGGGGTAGGATTGATGGGTTATGCAGTGTACAAACATAACAGAGATGATAACTTCATGAAAACCTACAAGTACCTTTATACGAGTAAGAGAAAACTTAACTAATTACTGCTAATTATAATTAACGCCATGGAAAATTTTGCGTTTCACGACGTCCTACGGTACAGTACTGAGGGTAGTTTTTGTTATTGTTTATTTCTAGTCTACAGGCATGACGATCCGAAAGTGCCTCGGCTCAGAAAATACAACATTGCGAACTGATTCCGACTTATAAGTGACGATGATGAAGAGTTCACACAATAAAACCAGATGAAAGTTAGGCTTGATTAAAGCCGGTATCGTTTACAATTACATTATAGATCTTAGATAAAATCGGCATTAAAATCTTGGTTATCTATCTCGTAATTAAGGAAATTTTGCTAGCCCTAATCTATTTAGCAATGTAATTTTAATACAGATATACATTGTATATAGTCGAAGACTCAAGGAACAACGATTATATATAAACTAAAAGATACCCTCTTTATTTAAATTTATTTTTAAATTACAATGAAGAAAACTCATTTAATTGAAAGCTGCTTCCGAGTAGGTTCTAAAATGTAAATAGGCCTACGATTATTTTGATAGTCGCCGTTTGAAATTAAAATATTTAATGTAGAATATCCTGAAATAATGGAATATCGACGCTAATTAATTAAAATTAAGTCTTAAAAGTTGGGCATTGATTTGTATGCAGAATGACTTAACCTTCAATTGCGTGTAATAATTGAAAACTACTCGCATTATTTAATTGCTATACTATGCCTAATACGTATTTCCATCGAATCACGAAAACACTAACTATACAGTTGCGCACTCAAAGCAGTTCATTTACTGTAGATCTACACAACTTAAAATTATAAAATAATACACCACAAGCTCGTTCATTGGGCCAATAAAAGCGTATAAAGTAAAATACAAAATAATAATAAAAATAAATCTGTACACGTAGAAAAACAAAATACCACAAATCAGAATTCAGAAACCAATTTGCTTAGGCATTGGCAAAAATAGATATGTAGGTGGACGCAAAGCTTGCACAGTATATATTTTAAATGAAATGGTCATAAAATGATTTAAAAAATAAGTTAACAGATTTTGAATTTGAAAATATTTTCACACTAAATGTTTTGTTCGTTAAACAAAACAGAAATCATAACTTAAATTAAAACTTACTTTCAAGCACACATGCACACAGAAAGCCTCCATATCAGCGATTGGCGTCAAAATTAGCGTTTTCTAGTGCCTTGCAATGGTTTTTTTTTTTAATTTGACCATCATATACCATTGAAGGTGAAATACAAAATACAAACACTTTGCAAAAGGCACCGTAAAATACGCTAGATCTTGACGTCGCTATTCGCTGTTATGGATTCTAGGCTTTTTAATAGAAATAAAACTAAAACATTTAAGAGTATTTCATCGCGTTAAAGAGAAAACAGAAAAGATGTGACACAAAACAACATGGCCACCAAACACCATATATACGCATTTGGCACTGTTTCGTTTGTGCGACCAGAATTTATACAAGTTAAATTTAATCGTCTAGCTTCTCACTCACACGCCCTAAATCAAATTAGGCCTACCAGTAGGCCTAAGGGTTTTCATCTAGATCATCTGATAAACTGATGAGAGGGGTTCGCGAGAATTAAAGTATACAAAAAACAAAGTTTAAACAGTGACCATATCAATAAAGGGGGAAAAAATATATATTGTATATTTGTAATTTGTTCTTGTTCAATTCATTATGTTCAAAATTAAATTAAGTAATTGGTTTCCAAAGGCTGCAAAAAATATGAACCGGTAAAATAAAAGTTTATAAAAATATTTCTAATAGTCCTAATAAAAAAATCTAATTATGCATTTGAACACACCTAGCACATGCACAGTTGCACACAAACAAACAAACAAACAAGCACAAACAAAAATTAACCAAAATTGTAAACCTTTGTAAATAAGATACTGTACGAGCGTCACGTCTCGTAACATATTTTTGATGTCACGCATACACGTACTTTTGGGTACATTACATTGAGATTTTTGAATATAGGCCAATGCGTATATAGATTTACTTTTTTTAAATAAATTTATATATAATATAATTTGGTTTGACATTTACCATAAATATTTTAAATCAAGTGAAACTTTAGGTTAAATTTTGGTGAAATGTTGCACAAATATTAATGCTTAGGTTGAAAATTTAGGATAAATTTTGAAATTAGTGTCAAACATTGCC
>JAQIYI010000830.1:0-15124 GCA_034700265.1 Polyzonium germanicum | reverse complement strand
TGTACGTTGCAAGGGCATGCAGAATCAGTGTTGGGTGCCTCTGAAGTGGTCAGACGATGGACCGAGCAAGGGCAGCTAGAATTTGGAGACGCTGTTGTCACCGGATGTACCATACATGGGCATTTCGAAGTTGAAGTGTCAGTAGTCGCTGATGTAGTCGTGACAGGATGTACGTTGCAAGGGCATGCAGAATCAGTGTTGGGTGCCTCTGAAGTGGTCAGACGATGGACCGAGCAAGGGCAGCTGGAGTTAGGAGACGCTGTTGTCACTGGATGTACCATACATGGACATTTCGAAGTTGAAGTATCAGTAGTCGACGGTGTAGAACTCGTCATAGGATGAACGTTGCATGGGCATTTAACAGTTGTCGGTGATTCCGTAGTCGTCATGCGACGCACCATGCATGGACAGTTGGAAGTTGACGTGGCAGGTGTGACTGCAGACGACGTGGTCGATCCGCTCGTGATGCGATGCAACAAACAAGGACACGGAGATGTTGCAGAGGCGGAGGCCGTCGACGTCATTGGGAGTGTGGAAGGCGGTGGCGGCGCTGTGCTCGTCAAACCAGCCGTCGTTACAATTGTCGTGCTCATCGATGTAGGTTGAACGATTTGCGTAGACGCCATCGTTGTTGTTTGTGCAGTTGGTGATTGTGTCTTCATCGTTGTCGCTATTGGCCGTGTTGTTGGGATCGTTGTTTGTGCTGTAGTCGCTGTTGTCGGGGTTTGTGTTGTTGGCGTCGTTGGTGGCGGTACAGTTGCCATTGTTGTTGTGGGTGCACTTGTTATTGTCGTCACTGTCGTTAGTGGCGTCGATATTGAAGTAGTCGCTGGTGATGTTGTTGACATCGTGGTCGTACTTGGCGTCGTAGTTTGAATGCCGACGCACTCGCCAAGCCTGCACACCCTTTGGACATCGCAAGTTGTTCCGTCCAGCGTCCTCAGAGTGGCCTGAGCATGAGTTTCGTTGGCGCACCACAGCACCCGGCAAATGTTCTTACAAAAATGCAATTAGCGCAAATTAGCGATTCTCCACGATCACAGTCTTAAGTGTATGAGATTTGCGTGGCGCAAAACCCAATCAAGTCGATTAGCCTATGACTTACGTCATAGGGTGGCTGCTCTGGATCGATGAACGGCTGGTAGGCGGGGCCGAAGGCGATTTCGCACTGTTCGTCGGCAGGAAACACCTGGCCTGGCAGCCTGCCAAGAGTGAAGTCCAACTCGACGGGCCCTGTCGCCTCGTTGTCCATGCATTTCGCTTGCGGCTTCCTGCAATCAAAGTTAGAAAGTTAATCGGAAGACGTGAACCTTGCTTTACGGCCGATCACACTCACTGAAGATAGGCGGCCGCGTATGTGTTGCTGCATTCGGACCAGTTGGTCCGTCCAGGACCCAGGTTCGCCGACATTATGTAAAGGCTCGGGTCGCAATCGTTTTCGTTGCCGTCGTGATGCATGCCGAGACTGTGCAATTGAAAATCAGTCCGAATTAAATTGTCCGATTTTAAAATCTCGACAAGAAAATCTCGTTCATGTGAAAGCTTGTATATGCTAAGAGGAAGCTAATTTGAGTTCGGATGAATTGCATTTAGGTCTACTCTACAATGTACAATATGTGTTAAGGTATCGAGAATAAATAGACCTACTTGTGTCCAATTTCGTGGCTGATGACGTAGATGGACTGGAAGGTATTTCCCTCGTTGATAGTGCAACTTAATGTCTCACGACACATGCCCGAAACCCAGGCCATTCCTTTAGCAAGAACAAGAAAAAATCATTTACCGCGAACCGGAAGTGGCTCCATTGCTTATGACAATAAGCAGTTATCACCCATGGCTTTGCTGTCGGTCGGCACCGTGGCGTACAAATCCAGTCTGCGAATGAATTTGAAGCGGATTAATCCAATTAATCGTTATGGCGTAGTGTGTACACAGACTGCTAAGTGCAGTTAAATATTTGTGTAAGGTAGCTCAGGTGCATGGATATAATTTGAAATTGCTTTCTCTGACAAGTGACCTTGAAAACTGCAAACTGGTAGCCTTATGGCGAGAGAATTTCAACAATTTCACCTGGCGGGCCAGGAGGTGGTGTTTATAATCCAGTTATAACTATTCAACTGGAGTTAGGCCATTTTCAAGGAGGCAGTGATGCATACCCAGTGAGCAGAATTGCATGGTCCCAGCTGAGGTTGCCGCGTTTCTGCTCATTTTGCCAAATGCAGAAATTGTTCAAATACTCGTTGATCTTGCCGCCAGCCTTGTTCGGCGCATTCTGCACCAATTAAGCAGAAAATCGCATTTAGTCCTTGATAGTCAAATGATACTTCCAACAATGTTTCTAACTGAAATGCCCGAGAAGAGCATTGTGGTGAGCCTACGGATGGATCGTCGATGACCTCCAGATGGACCAGCACGAACTTGAACCTGATTTGCATAGATGGATGTTCGAAGACGGCCTGGACCTGAAATCATCAGTAAATAAAGTTAAAGCTAACTATAGCAAATTAAGCCCCAATCAATTTGCACCGGCAGAAACCTACGGAGTTAATCAAGGCCAAGACCAGGTTGGTGACGGCCAGGTTGGCGTTTGTTTCCGCCTGTTTGGCGGCCCATATTTGCAGTTCGCTGTCCACAAAGACGGCTGTTTCGATGTACTTGGACATAGTCACATTGACCGTGCTGGACGAAGCCTGTCGCTTTACAATGTGGCCATGGTCTGCTGTGCCATCATCAACAATGTCCGGACCTAAAAGTAATCACGATACACATTGGAGGCGCCGGACATTACAATGAGCGTTACTTGTTCAATGAATATCATGACTGAGTCATATTTTAGCTTTTACTTTGGACGCTGCAGACTTCCTGAGGCTGCCCACCGGCCTCGTCCGTTGCGGCGGAGGACACGATGAGTTTGCCAAACAACGACGATGGCAACTCACGGCGGCCCCGCAGACGCTTGGGTACAGGGTGGACGAAGTACTTGGCATCTCGTGTCACTACCACGCCTCTCTGCAAGTTACAGTGAGGGAACGAGTCATATCAAACTCAATCGCCTCGATTGATATTAAAGTAGACTTGATGGCTCATAATTGAACTCACCAGTCCATGGCCATCGCAATTGGAAAACGCTGCCACGGCATCCGGATGCGAAAGAACCGTTCCTTCCCAGAGACAGTCCGTGCCAACACTTGCAACGTCCAGATCCTGCTGCAGTCGACCATCGGAGGACACCAAGCGAAAGCCCTGCGAAACCAGGTTTCTGAGTACCGAATCGCGTAAAACAGATGAAGCAATTGCAATTAGAAATACAATCAGATTATCCCTCTAATTAAAATTAGTAATGTAAAACTAATATATAAAACTAACCGCAATTATCATAGAGTATATACTTTCACATGGTACCTTCTAGGACTGAGGACAATCTTGAAAGTATCGTCGGACGTCCGTAGTTCCAAAACGGCCGCCAAGCTGGCGCCAGAGTCAGACAGTTCGTACCTGTATTCTTTAGTCATGCAAATGTACGAGGAGTAAACAGTCCTGGACTTTGTCTAGATTCACTTATTTATCAAAGGAATGAAAGGATATATGCCTATAGGGCAATACAATGAAAACCCTCAACACTAGGTGCTCACCATACAAGCGGCCGGCACTTCGCTGATGACCAAAGATGAACAAGCGCTCTGCCTCGCTCATCACCGAAGGCAAGTTCTGGTTAAAAAGAAGTTTAAATTAGTTTAGCTATTTGTTCACCCATACTGTACTTAATGAGAGATCCAAAGACATATTTGAAAAGTCTCACTGATTCGTGTGGAATTGGATGTCCACGGAGACCAACAATGGCCATGAGTGACAACACGATACACAAAGCCCACATAATTTCCACGAATAATAATATATTTTTCTATAAATATAAATAAACATGTGGCAGAAAAACAAACAAGATCTTATTGGTTGTCAAAACAAAAAACTATAGCTTCGAAATCACCAAATAATTAACATATGCAGAAATTCTCACTGTTGAGATGCGCAGTACCTGGTACGTGGAAAATTGTATGTCTTTAGTGCATATGTTACGATGTGATTAATCTCCGCTCGAGCACACTGAAGAATGTCGATATTGGTCGATCTATGGTACCAAATGACAGTCATTAGTATGAAATGAAATTATGCCTTCTCTTCACCTATTTCCTCGGTGCTGTTTGCGTACGTCACACATGGACATCCGCTGCTCTGAGCAGACAAATACTCAAACGCAACAACAGCCACGCGTGACTAAATAAAGGACAGACAATGAAAGAAAATTGCGGTTAGGCCTAGAATTATTTCATTGACATTGATATAGCCTATGGAAAGGATGGACACGTACTTGTAGGTAGCTGTACCGTAGGCCCATTGTTTGACACGACAATGTTTCTCGTCCTTTGCGCACTTTGGTCCGTGCATGTTTAACCCGTGGCGCAACTTCTGAGTGGCATGTGAGTTGATTTTCCACAAACACTACTACAAACAGACGAATGCAGACAGACAGACAGACAGAAACAAGTCCAAAATAATAATAAAAAATGCTTTATTCGAAGAAAATTGATTAATAATGGCAATCATATAATTTACCTCCCAGCAGAATAAAATGAGCAACCTTATATTTCAGTTCTCAAAACCAATCCCACAAAGGTATTTCCAATTTTTGTTTATACTTTTTCGCCAATAATATCACCAATCCATGCATCCAACTCAGCAGCAGAGTGCGTGGCCTTCTGGCACCTTGACGACCTAAAACAAAATGAAAGCCAATTTACAGCAAAATGCAATCAACCCGTAAATGATCCAAAAAAGTGCTCCAAATCGGCTAAAACCCTTTTGTTGGGAGCTGTTTTTAAAACGTTGTTTCTGTTTTGCTCATACCCTGTTCTGGCAGCATTTGGTCGTGGACGTGGTCGTCGTCCCGTTAGCTGGTCTGTCTTTGTTCGCTGAGTCGTCGTCGTCGTCGTTAATGTCGCCATCCAAAAGGTCCTTGGAAAGGACGACGTCACCGCAGCAGGTCTCGCCTTTGTCGTAAGTTCCCGTCCCACAGCACTTGGTGGCCGGACTCGTCCGCTTGTGGATTTTCGTCGCACAGCATAGCTCGGTTTCCTGATCGAAGACTTGGTGTCCACAGCATGAGAAGAAGCCGTCCGTGCGGCCGGCCGGTGGCAACGGAACGACGCTGCCTTGGCAACAGATGTACTGGGTCGACCCGACGTCGCGCGGTACGACAACTCCGTCGCAGCAGATGTCCGTCTTTGTCGAGTAGGCGCGACTTGCGCAACAGGCCATCCTGTGGAAAGGGTCCGGCGAGACGACCCCGTCACAACAAATGTCATTGAGAAGTTCGTACGTACGATTGCCGCAGCAACCGAGCAGGCCGAACGGATCGTTGTTCACCGTGTTCGAACAGCACATGGCTTGTCCGATAGTAAACACCTCCGCACCACAACAAGCCATGGACATGCCCCAGTTTCTGTGGATTTTCCCCTGGCAGCAGATTTGCCTTCTCGGGTTGAAGCTCTGAAATCGGGACAAAGAACAAACGTTTAACACTAGGGCCATTTAATACTGCTAAAAGTCCGAATGAGAATGGAAAATCACCGCTCTCATTCGGACTTTTACTAGTAGGCCTATCACATATGCTACTAGCATAGTCAATTCGTATAGCTCGCAATCACAATAGGATCGTAAACGCATTATAAAACGTTGCAGCATTTGCTCAGAATCCGGACGTGGATTAATTATGAGAAATTTCGGCCCACAGCATCCGCTAAAGGGCGTTTGTTGCAGCTAATTGTTGCAGCGGATTTTTATAGTCACCTGAGTGCCGCAACAGGAACTAGTCGAACCTCTGCGGCGATTGCGACGAGCCACGACCCCGCCCCCGCAGCAATCGAATCTGTTTTTATCGTAGACGCGATCGCCACAACATCCGGTGTTGGCGAACAGCCGGTCGACCGGACGGCCATTACAACACACCTGAACCGTGCCGTTCAACGTACGGTTTCCGCAGCACTGGAATTCGGCGTAGGATGTGGCGATGTCCAACGGATTGATCCTCTCGTCCAGAGCCAGCGGCAAGATCCTCATCGGTCCTTGGGCGGCACTTCCGCCCGATTCGTCGACGTTCGAACAACACATGTCCGTGGAAGCGTCGTAGACGTCGCTTCCACAGCACTGCGTTGCGTTGCCATGGAGAAGCGGCCGAATCGTGCCGGCGGAACAGCAAACTTCACTAGCGGGGTCATAGGCCAGCCGGCTTTTTTCTGTAATGAAAGTTGAAATCCTGTTTAGTCCTCTTCCCCAGTGGAAGCTAGGTCATCGCTATTTGGACAAACAAGAGAAACAGGTTTAATTGGCCAATTAAATATTGTTTATAAGCTTAAGTTGTCGTGCAATTTCTGGAATGCGTAAGTTGTTTGATGTCGAGTCTATTGACCCAAGGGTCGGAGGAACTAAATTAATTGTCCGAGCGAGCAAGGACTAACAGCAGGTCGTTTGTCTGTCTGTCTGTGTCCTTTGTCTGTGTGCTCTTTCAAACCATATATGGCAGGCGCGACATTAAAATCACAATTCAACTAGGCTAGGAGTATGTGATATTACTAAAAGTCCTAGCCAAAGTATAATTGCTTAAGACTATTTTGAATTGTATGCGATGGACGTCCATATAGTCTGGCTCGGACTTTTTATAGTATTACATACGTACTAGTGGTACTACTAGCCCAATATTCAACTTCCGGTAGTACTGTACCAATGGGTCTACAACTCTACACGTTTACTCACCTATCACCTGACTGGCGATTATGCTCTGCAGTGCGACTACGACCATCAAACAGACTTGTACGAACTGGGAAACCATGGCGTTGGATTAATTGCTCATCAGATATTCTGAAAATTAAATGTATTTTAATTATCGAACGTCATGATCACAATTAGTTTAACTATTATTAATTAGTATTAATTAGTCAAACAATAGCAGAGAAATATGATCCGTCATTTAAAATGTTTCATAATAAATTCTGATCGATGATAATGCGTGACGTCATTGAAGGCTATACGGAGCCTTTCATCAGGCTATTCCTCATCATTGGCCAGCAGGTTTTTGTTGGATTTCTTGGCACTTGACCTCTGAAAGGGTTGAGTGACCCTTGGTGACACCATGCAGTTTAATCCATAGTAGACTAGGCACACTTCCTGATTGCTATATATAGTTGTCTGGCATGTATTTATTATTTATTTTATTTCTCCATTTCTAAAAATAAAATAAATAAATAAATATGTGCCATAAAACTACACCTTTCTAGTTCACTTTTTGAATGAATTGTAATAATTGATTTTAATCAAATATATTAAAATTAAATCTTACACGTTGGTAATCCTACATCATTTTATACGAATAACCTAACACGTACAACTTGAGACTTATTAAATTTTAAATTAAGGCTTTTAAATTAAATTAACCATATTAGATAAGTTTTCCAAGCGTCCCAATGGGATGTTAATCCATTATCTAATATCAATTAATATTAGATTATCTAATATCAATTAATATTAGATTATCTAATTTATCATCATTTATTACAATCTAATCTAAATTAATTTGTTCTTATCTAATCGAATCTATTCTATTCAGACTAACACATTGGTCCTAATCTAAATTAGATTAGATGATCTATTCTAATCTGTTCCAATTATAATCAGCCTAATCCACTTACATGCAACAACTTGTCACTTGAAGTGCTGCAAATTAAAAAATGTCACTTTTGAGGTGTTGCCTAAATAGCACAAGCTCTTAAATAGAAAATGAATAATTAATCATAAATAAAAGATGCAGAAATTAAGTGGGATTTAAGTACTAGTAGGCCTATCATCATACATATATTACCTAGCTGAGTCGTCGTATGGCTGACGTGCGTGCGATTGCAGGTCGCGGCTTAGGTTTTTGCCTTCCTGGAAACTAATGCGGATTTCCTGCAGATGCCTCACTCCGCATTCAACAACAACAACACAATGTGCGCACTTTGGCCGCCTCTGTTTTGTTACCTTCGCACAAAGGCCATCACAGAGGTCACCTAGGCTACCGATTGGCCACGCAAATTAATTCAAGCACCAATCATACGGTCGACATTCAACTTGGCCATTCTTTTTAAAACCTAAAAGAAAAACTTGAAAATCCTTGATGAAAAATGCATTAAAATATAGGCCTACGGTACGCAACAAACTTATTAAGAAGATTCTAATAAGTCAAACAAAAAAATGAAGGAAAAATAGAAATGAAATTAAATAGTTAATAAAATAAAGAAAAAAAACAATAAAACATAGAAATAAGTAAATAAATAAATGCACCTAATATAAACGAAATAAAAATACAAATAAATAAAAGAAAAAATAAATAAAAACAGCAGGCATAAATGGAAGAAATATTTCAAATATTTATTATGATACTTTTCCCAGTAAAATTAACTGCAATTTTTCAGTAATTGGCTTGGACTTTTTCAATACATTTGCCAGCCAGTTCGTAATTTTTTTATTCTGATCATCAACCACCTGATGTGCCGGGGTTCTTAGGACTGATTAGCATCGTGCAATTCTTATTGGGCGACGCAACCTTTTGCCATGCCTTTGAGAACAAGAGGTTGCGTCGCCCATTAAGAATTGCACGATGCAAATCAGTCGTTAACCATGCAACGTAGCCAGCTGTGCTTCATTCGTCAGGCAGTGAGTGGGTAATCGAAAAAATGCATTTCAGACAAAAAAGCTTGATGAACTTTTATCAATTGCATCAAACATGCCTCGAGAGTTGAAATGGAAATTTATGCAAACTGCGATCTTTTTATTTTTCTGAAATGCGTATTTTGGCGCCCATGCACCTACCCTATTCATCAACACTACTTATCGATAATGGGGTAGGGCTGGAAAACCGGGGCTGGGTTGCAACAACGGTTCTGCGGAACCGTGCCGTGCCAGAAGAGAGTTTTATCGCAGCACACCTCCTTGTTTATGTCGTAAGCCTTCCTGTTGCAGCAACGGCCGAAGGCCCCGTCGACCAAAGTGTCAACGCAACACGTCTTCTCGGAAGTCTAAACCAAACTGAGGTTTGATTGATGGGCCAAATCGGAAAAAACAAAAAGCAAAATTGAAAATGTAAACTTGAAAGTTACCTTGTAGGCGGTGGAGGCGCAGCAAGAGTACGAATATCGGTCATTGGACGTCGGATACGAGTACAGCTTTTCGTTGCAGCAAAGCTTGTGGCCAGTAATTAAAATGAAGAGAATTTTACAATTTTACAACACTCTTCTTCCGCTTGTTTCCAATTTACGCGCTCATATTTCCAGCCCCAAATTCTGGGTCTCAGTGCATGCTCAGACAGACAAGACAGACCTGGGTAGTGGTGTCGGTGACCAGCTGGTCCCCACAGCACTGATAATACGGACTGTACTTGACCATGGCGCCGCCTTCATTCGCGCCGTAAAACAGGGGTGGAATTAGCGTCTGGCAATAGTCTGTGGTGCCCACGCTGTTCACGGGTCTCTTGAAGACTTTGTCCTTGCAGCAGACTTCTGTATTGGGGTCGAAGGTCGTCTTCATGCAGCACAGGGCGTTCTCCTTCGGATCAAAATTAAATAATAAGTGAAAGGCCATTGTAACATGACAATAACTTTCTCCAGTAATTTGGGCAACTTTCGCCTCTCGCAAAATTAAAATCAAACAGAAAGGGATTTAATCAGCGCCGGACCTTGGGGTTGGAGATGACCGTTCCATTGCAACACATTTGCTTCGTTCCCAAGATGGCCGCTTTACCACAGCAAACTGTCATGTCGCCGGACCTTTCACGAATGAGGACCTTATTATTTCTTCTTATTATTATTATTTAAAAACTCTTCATATAAGGTCCTTTTATGCTAGGCCCCTTTATGGAGCACCCTGAGCACCTTTCTTGAGCCACGCCGTCGCAGCAGATTTGGTCCTTGAAATCAATGTCGACATTGCCGCACACCTGAGTCACAGTGTTTGCGAAAACCGGTGAATGGTCACGGACGACACCGTTGATGCAGTGAGACTTGGACGGCTCGTACGCTTTCTTCACACAGCAGGACAGAATCTGGAATACCATTGGGGGTGAGTTAGTGGACATTGGATTAAAATGGAAGTGTCTGTGCCAAAGTCTTTTGACAAGGGGAGCAAAATGAACCTTAAACTTAAAGAGGGAGTCCAGTCAGATTTTGTGCTTTTTCAAGATTGCTTTCTGAATAAAATTCTTTTTGTGATAATAAATCTGAAAACCCCCAAAAAAATCTACGATGAGTACTTTTTAAATACACGTAGATTTTAAAAATTGCAAGCTTAATATTTAAACGACGTCACTGCGTTCAAAACGAAACGTGGCGAAGTCAGCGCTCACACGTCATTATGACGCACTTATCGTACAGATAAAAGTACCCTCCTGATTGTTGGAAAATATCTGTAAGTCAAACATTTGAAGGAAAAAAAATGCTCTAAGTTGAATACTTTACTTTTTTTGTTTGTAACGGGTCTCTCCTCCCTTCAGCCTAAACTTAGGACATCGTACCTTGCCGCCGATGTCCGTGATGGAGCCATTGCAACACACTTGCTTCAGGGGATTGAATACGGTCCAGGAATCACCACAGCACTGTTCATTTGGCTTGATGTCGTGAGGAATCCCTCCGCAACAAATCTTTGACAATGTACATACATGCAGATTAGGAATAAGAGCATTCTTGACCATATAAGTCATGTTTCAATTGGTATTATTTCAAAATATTGCTCAAAATTCTGCAAACAGAATTTCTTAAAATTCTGTCTGCAGAATTGTAAGCCTGATACGTATGACCAAAGTCACACGGGCCTTTATACATTTTAATAGATCCATTTTAGGAGGTTAGCACATGTACAACAATGAAACAATGCTTAAGCTACGTCACCTGCTTGGATGTGTTGTACAACGACCAGCCACAGCACTGGAGAGTGTAGTCGGAGGCGGCCAAGACCACGTTGTTGCAGCAGCGAGCAGTGCTAGTGTCGTAAAATGAGTTATCCCCGCAGCATTGGATGCCGTAGTCGAATTCACCTCGGAACACTTAAAGGTCGGAAAACACTAATTAAAAGGGCATGCTTTTAAAAGTATGGCTTAAATAACAACTACAGATGTCGGGTCGTACGACACATATTGGCCGATCCGACTTGGGCCGTACCCGTATTGCCACAGCACAGTTCGGTGTTTGATGAACAATAAGGCCGAATCAATCGCCTAGACCTCTCGCTGACTTGGTCTTCAGCGGCTGGTGACGCGCGCTTGTCACGAACCTGCTGGATGCCTTCAGCTGAAAATGTAAACGACGATGGCTAATGTATTTTCCATTTAACATTTCATTCGTTCTGTTATTAAGTCTTAATTTGTCAACTTTTTCAAGTGTAACAACCTAGTAACTAGCCTAGTTAATTAAATTAATATGTAATAATTCATGCATAGAAGTGTGACATATTACAGGCCTAGTTAATTAAATGAATAATTAATTACTAACAATCAATTAATCATTCATTTAACTAACAAGGCTGGTAGTATATATAATACGTGTAAAAGTCCCAGCGATAGTGGTAGCCCTACTCCGGTAATTAAAAAAAAATTGCCTTTTGGAATTCCCAACAACAACTCTCGCTCGGACCTTAATTCTGCTGCTGTTGCTTAACTTGGGAGTCGAATATGAATTTGCACCGGAACTCTAGCACCGTGCAACTAGCAACTCAATTGGCCATGTTGGATGGCTCACCACTCAGGAGGTCTCTTTGGTCTCGCAATTGAAAATATTGGCCGTCATTGAGGCCTACGGATGAGCCGCCTTCGAGGGTGGCGACCAAGCAGGTCGCAGCTGCCACTACGGCGAGCAAAGTGAGCGATGCGAACTCCGACGACAGCATTCCCTTCAGTTCTCCTGCCTGTAAAAATCGAAACAATTTGATTACAGTTGTAAAGGTTATTCATTTTACTCGATCGCATTTATGCTAGACAAGAATTAAGACAACAATTAGAATGGACAATCATCACCAAATAAATAAAATAAAAATAAACTAAAGCGGCTGAGAAACATGCCTCAGAAAATGACTTAGACGTTATTAACCAAACTTAACTCATCAAGACATTTGATCTGCGGATCGAACTTACTGAACGAGAGGTCTATCTTCAAAATTGGGCTTTGAGTTTGCAGAATCTGCTTGAAGTCAAGTGGTGTTGCAGCGCCAGAAGCTTCAGCCGGAATTGTCAACAGAGGTTCCGGGCGCTTGACTTTTGTCATCTCGCCTCCAGTCTCCAGATGTTTGTTTTGTTGGCCAGCTGCCGTGCAGCGTCACAACCTCCATCGATGCCATTAATGAACATCAAATGCCGGTCTAGGAATTAAAATTATGTAAACGAAGATAAATCCTGCCAATTAAGGATTTAAGCAGTACGGAGAAACCCCCCTATTAGTTTTGCTTGCTCAGTATCTTATTTGCTTAACCTACATTGTTGATGGCTGACCAAGGGAATCACGTGACATCAATATTCCTGATAATCATTATTATCCAGAGCTAGTTAAACTACGAGTATTTTCTTCAGAAATGAGTTGATAAAGGTTACTTAGGCCTATTACTGCACTTACATATTAAAGATAAGCCTACATGTTAATATTTCTCAAAAACTGAATACGTTTTCTGTCACACGATGCTTATTTCTTTAAGAAACAACGATAAAGCGTACCAACTAGGATAACGAAAATCCAATATATACTTGGAATTACTTCACGAGAAGTGGAGATAAGCGGAAATAATAATTTAAGATCAACAAAGTCCATCGATTGTTTAATTAATCATTAAAACTGATTAGTATTTGTTCTGTGGAATATTTCTAATGAAGTGTAAATAAATATTTCCAGCTATGGCTCATAATTAGAGGACGTTCAAACAACATGGTACAACTAACCTTGTTAGAAAATCTCGCCGTTTTAATCATTACAGGTACTGCATCACGGAAATGTCCTCGAGCCATTGGTATCTGTGAGAAAAAAAGTATGTCAGCAGCGCGTTAATTGTCCGCATCCAAGCGGCGGCTGTTAATGAGTTGGTTCAGACCTTGGAATCGTTTTGCACAAATATGACCGACATGTCTCGATTAATTCATATCTTCACTAGCAGTTGCTGCATCAAGCCAGCTAGTTCTTTGACAATCCGAATACCTTTCAAAGTCCAGTTTCTCTTCGACACTTCCAAGTTCTGGATCGAACGATGGCTCCGGTGTTCCAGTCCATTCTGGCGGTACTGACTTGTTTCAGCCTGATGGTGTTGATCACCAACAACCACCGTGTTGCGGGTAAATTTGCTTTAGAAATCCATTCTCGTCCATTGCCATTCGCTGGTCTTGATTAATCGTTTGTGCCAGCCAGGTCAGAAGCCGTATAATAACGACAAACAGGTTTGTTGCAAAGGCCAAGTTAGCGACAAAGTCGGAGGCAACAATGCTCTTTGCTGTGGTACAAAGTCCTACAATAGCGCCACGGACCAGTGTTGCGACGACAAAAAGACGGTTATCCCTCGGGCGAACGCCAAGAACGAGACGCTGACGTGTTGCGGAAACGTAGGCGTTGTTGCAGGCTACAACCAAAAATGCTGCGCGGGCAAACTGCTCGACCAACCGCAGGTCACTTCGCCGGGCGACACACTCGACTGCTGCAACGACAAAGTAAACATTTTTCCAGTAGATTAGCTCAATTGGTTCAAGCGCTTAAAGTCGCGGCGCAAATTGTGGCAATGGTTGCCAAGGTTTTAGTAGCACTCAACATCCAAAAATTCCCGGTTCACTTATTTTATAATGGGGGGGGGGGGCGAGCCTACTGAAGACATAATAATTTTAAAAAAATCAATTTGGGTCAAGTTAAAACCGATATATTTTACAGAGTGTATTATTAAATTATGCATCAAAAGTAGGCATTATAATTTAGTTTATTTTTATTTTTGATTCAATTTTTACTTGTATGAGATTATTTCAGCGAATACTTCCATTAAGTGATGTTTATAATTAAACTAATCAATTATATGGGTCTACGTATGAATTTTAATTCGATTTTAGATTAATTTAGCTTCTAATTAATAAATTCATAATTTTAAACAAATTGTATTTTAATTATTTCAATTTAATCTTTTAAATTTTTAATTTACAATAATTGCAATTGTAAATTGATGGTAAATCAATTTTAAATCGATTTTTTTCCTATATTAAACGATAGGTATAAATTTTATTTAAAAATTAATTTTACTAATCAAATTTTATCAAAAGTTTAGTAAGTACTAATTAGTACTAATTACACTGATCCTATTCGCGTGTTCACTGTGCCATTTAACGATCGGCAAATAAGACGTTGAAGACTGATCGTTAAGTAACTCGTGCTCCCCTTTATTCACTAGTGAATGTGGTCGTTTATTTGCTCAGAAGGCGACGGCCGCAAACAGCAAAATGGCGTCGTCCACCAGTTTCAGCAACGGCAACAATTGCTCAATGAAAGAAACTTCTTTGGACAAGGCGACGAGAATGCAAATCTGGGACACATACAACTTCAGGGTGAGACGCGTACGATTAACTCTCGTGGCTTTTGTTGGGCCACGTGATTTAAACTTTAGCCTTTTAGGGCTAGTTCTAGCCATTCGTGCCTCTGCGAATCAAGTCAAATATCGTCCAGTACATTCTCCGCACAAACCGCGACCTAAAGTCAACAAGTTGACACAAAATTAACATGTATGATGGAAAAGAGTATTAACTAGCTGGTTTCAGGGGCAAAAGGTTAACTTAACACGTGCAAGTAGTAGGCTAACAGTTGATTTTGCACATCAAGTTAGTCCACCATGATTAATTTGAGCTGCAAATTGAAAATGGTTGATGACTAATTGCTTGAAAAAGGGAGTAACTTTCGTACATGTGCATGTATTACTTGTCATGCATTAGCCCAATTTAGGGGTTTTACTAATTTACTGATAGTTGACCAAATTTGGTTGACCGTTGAACAAATTTGGTTGACCGTTGACCAAATTTAGTTGACCGACTGATTGACTTTTG
>JAQIYI010000829.1:0-15133 GCA_034700265.1 Polyzonium germanicum | reverse complement strand
AAATGCAAACTACATCTGCAATCATGTACAGCGCTACTATCATGAAACAAAGAATACCATATTCCTGGCCAGTAAATATGAACAGATTGTTATGAAACTTTCAGGAATTTTCTTTTTTACTATATGGAACAGAAATATGAGTTGGAGAATATGAAATTTTATAATTGCTGTTTATAAAACCACCCTAGTATACATGGTGTACACGATACAAGTATAATGTATAGACTTACTTCACCTATGCTCGTACAGGTATCCAGGTTACGCTGCAAGGGTGCCCTTCCATTGCAATGAGTGTTTTTATGGTAAATACTCTGTATAGGCTCTAGTTCGGGCGAATTGCTTCATCGAGCTTCAGGCATAAAACAGTGATGTGTACCCAATGTAGACATTTGCCTTAGGACCATCACGTTGAATTGTGCTTCCAGAAACTAACCCAACTATTGCTAACGGATAACCCCTTTTTCTTTTCATAAGAGTTCAGTGTGTGGGCTGAAGCCTACTTTCATTGGTGGTCATTGAATGAGGGAAAGACAAATGTTGATAAAAAAGTACCTTGGAGATTGGAAATTTGGAGAATTAAGAGAGCAGCCGCTAGGCAGCGCGACAAAATATAGTAGGCTAGTTAGTCAAGTATGTGCGATTGGGCCTAGTTAAGTGTTTTAACCGCTAACGCGCCGATAAGCTGGCGCAAAAGTGTTACCATGGTGACAGCTTTGGCGCATCTGGGTGTTACAGGCAACAACACTAACCACACCTAATCGCACCCACTCCACTCTTTTGCCGCGCTGCCTTGCGATTCCTCCCCAAAATTTGATTTTTCAGACGCATGATAACGTAAGACCAATGTAAGACCACAGTAACTAGAAGAAATGTCGTTGAACATACGTCAGAAGCTAGTTTTAATCCAGATAAATCAAAACGCATACTGACAGACATACGTAACATATTCCTACAAGCTACACTGCATAAATAGACAATCAAGATTTGTTTAGGGAAAAAAATCATGTTTAATTAGACAAACGTTGGAATTTTTGGTTTTTCTAAAAAAATGCTAGGCTTATTCTACGTTTCAGATTTAACAGAAATATTTTTTTTGATTAGCAAATCAAGACGAGTATTCTAAATAGGCTATGAAAGCTTTCCTAATTTCTATGCATTTTAATCGCCCTATTTATCAGTTTAATTATGACATTTACAGGTTTGAATTTGAAAAAGACCAAATCTTAATTTTTTTGATAAAAAAGTGACACAGATGTGTATTGAACGATTATAGTTTTCTCACGCACAGAATAAGAAGAACAAGAAAGGCCCAGCAGGAAAGCCGATCGCTCAAGAAGCAGAATCTGGCGAATGGCTAGTTCAGAATCAGATGAATGTGTGGTGCAAATCGTGCGCTCAGGCTGGTTCGTTCACTTTAATTAATTTTTGTATTCAATACTGTATCTACAAGTAATGATTTTGATACAGCTCAACCAAACAGCAAAGACGATTCGCCCAAAAACCCCACCACCGCCGAGAAGGACGCGAAACAGGGCGACGTAAGTAGGAAGAGTTATTTTCTCACTTTTTTAGGATTTTTTTAATAATGGTTGATAGGCTGCAATTTAAAAAAATAAAACGTATCTCTTTTTATATTACTTTAAAGGTCAAGAACGAACCGGTTAAGCCTAAGGACAACACCAAAAAGGTGGCTGAGAAGGAAAACGTCAAACCTGCAGCCAAGGTTACTGGGTCACCTGAGGTCAAGAAAAATAAATCTGACGGTAAGATCTTTCCTTCGTTGAGGAGGGTTTGAATCGTTAATTCAAAATACCGGTATTTAAAACGTTATTTTTTATTGTTACATTTTTGTTTTTGTCCGTCACTCTTTACAGTAACCCTAATATAGGCCTATATTTTCAATTTTTAAATGATATAATTAAGCCTACAAATGCATTTAGGCAAAAGTCTTAAATTTAAAATGATTTTTGGGTTTTAATTGTTTTAAAGTTTGATTTTATTTAATTTATTATTTCGTATTTATGGTACATGTAGTTTTCAATTCCATTAATCTCCTCAGCGTAGTTCTTTTGATAATTTAACACTTGACTTTTTTCTCCGTTAAACAGAAGCCGCGACCAAGAAGAAGAAGGCCCGACGTGACCAGTGATAAATGATAATTGAAAGGGGAAAAAACCGTTTGGATACTGCAAAAGATCTGTGCGCTTACAGCGCCACTACAGATCCAAGGTATTTTTTTTATTTGCTCACACCATAATGGGTTTTGTTCCCGATAAAACGGAACTATTTCATGCCTATATGATCAGTTGATCAGGTGACCAGTCAGCTGCGACACCCCTCCCCAAACCCAGACACTTTCACAAAAATCTACTTTTACTTCATTTTTTCTTTATGTTTGAACATTGTGAATTCACTAGAAGGCACTTTGATTTTGTGACAACCATATCCTGTATATTTTCACAATGTTTAAGTAATTGTTGTTTAGGGATTAGCGTGAAGTTGTATGAAATCAAAGGTTGATAAAAAAAATAAGTTAAACATTGAAGTGGTTTTAATATTTGACACAGCAATTTTAGTTTTCGAGAGAGGAAATTTCTATTTTTCTGCAAGAATTATATTTCTATACACATATATTACCTGTAATTAGATATACCTATATATATTACAAACAAATCATTCCCCTTCCAAGTTTTTTAGTTTTGAGCAAAATTACAGATAGGCCTAAGGATAGCGCCGGCTTGGTGCCAGTGAAGCTTTCTCTCGCTTCGCCATGACCATGTTTTCACGGTTAAGAAATTCATGGATTGAAAACATTAATCTTGCAAAGTTTTTTTTAACTTAAGAGTACTTGTAAACGCGTTCTCAAGCGTTAAAAAATTACGATCACGTGGCACCAGCATGCTTTTTGTTCCATGATCATGTTTTTAGTCACTCCTCAAAGCACGATTTCCTTCTATCGACGCGTAATCATGACAGTTGTTCAAAAATGGAAATAAATAATGAAACACGGTATCCCTAAGGGTTATAAAGGAAGACTTGAGACTATCTTTCCAGTAATCCTATGGAGTTAGCCATTCTCAAGATTTCCTTGCGCAACAGGATACCAACTTATGTAATTTAACATTCTTTAAAATCAAGTCCTTTACAATTATCAAACTCAAAAGTATTAAACTAATTAAATGTTTTAACTGTGATGTCCGCGCTAAGTTGTCGATCTCTTTTCAGTGTAAAATCACTGCAAATTGCTTTTAATTCACCACTTACAAGTACTTGCAGTGCAATTGTGTAAACCAAAAGTAACGCGGTTAGTAATTAATTATCACACAAGGGTTTTTTTTATGTAGCCTACTTGTATTGTTAGATTTTACGGTTGTGGATATTTTGTGATAATGAACATGATTTAAAATCCGTTGAATTCTCTCATATCGTCTCGACTTTACTGCGCGCAGCATAGTAGGCCAATGAGCTAACTTTTTTTTCTGCATTTTTGCATTGGTTGATGATGTCATTAGAATTTATTGTTTGTCAGGTCACGCTATGATGAAAAGTACTGATTAAAGTGACAGCGCGCCTGCAGTTTCGCTAATGTAGTTAGATAACAGCCGCCATTTACACCTCATTTCCACTAGGTAAGCTAACTGACGATACTTGATTAGTATGATAGATTGGTGGCTCTGGAGCATCATTTGACAAGTATTTTCTGAATTGAAAGCATTTGATTCATCATGTTTGATTAACACCATACTGCAGTTGATTTTGAGTTTAACTGCAGGTCATCTTATTTAGTTGAAATGGGGTAGGCTTATTACTGTACCTTTTTCGGACGCATTTTCTATACGGTAGCGTCAATTTAATGACATCATCTCGTGATGAAATATTTTGAACACCGGCATTTTGTTGGGTTAACTACTGGTAGTTCGTATTCTATATTTAGTTTTCAATGAGTAAAATATATATAGGGCTTAATCGGCTTATAGGCCAATTGTATATTTTTTGGTGGTTTAAAGAGAAATTTAATTTAAAAACATTATTAATTTTAACTGTTGTTTTAGATATCTTTTAGAAAAAATCGTGCTAAATGTGTAAATAAGTTGTGATGTGCAGTACATGTATTAAATAAAATTAAATTAAACGCTATTTAATTTAAAACATTTTATAAGAACTATCTTACATACGGTGATTAGTGATTACGCTCCTAGTGTATTCCCCACAAAAATATTAATACAAATCAAGATACATGCTATACTTTTTTTTTTTAATTTCCTGCAGGTTCAACAGTATATTTACTCTACAATGTTTTCATTCAAGAAAAACCATCAAAAGTGAAATTTATACGACAATGTGTTCCACTTTATTAAACGGTAATGACGTCACGTCACCGGCATTTGTGTCATCATACGTAAAAATTGACGTCTTTTGCCCTTACATTGTTCACCTTTATGACGACGTTTTTTTTTATATCGGTTGCTGTTCTACGAGTTTGAACCAATGGCCGCATTCGCAGCGTTTATTTTCGCCTTTGTGGAGCCACATCCAGTTGATGCACGTTGAATCCTCTTCGCCTGAAACAATAAAAAAGGTAAGATAGCAATGGTTTAATTAATTACTCGATTAGGCCTACATGTAAGTTTCATGGTTAACCTATTCAATCAAGTTAATTAACTTAGACCGACATATGCAACCGACAATCCTGGAATCCAGCATGGAGGGTATTAAATTGGGTTCAGTCTTGGTTCCTGGACCTCTACGAGTTGCCTCCAACTCAAAGGGATCCTATAAAAAATCATCAAAATCATAAATATTGGGTATGATTCTGCAATTAAATATAAAACTTTGTAGGCCAATGTCATATTACCACTAATGTAGCATGTTTAATTGCACTATACATTGAATACAAGTAGTAGGCCAACTGAGGAATGTCAGGATAATTGTAAAATATCTTTTGGTCAAGTGTTACAAATTAAGCTCCCCTTGAATATTAATTTCTGGAAATTTGAAATATCTGCCTACGTGCACTTTAAAAAGATTTTCTAGCAAGGGAGAGAGCATTTTTTCCTCTGAAAATATGCAAAAATGTACAGTACAATTATATTCGCATAGGCATGGTATACCGTGCGCAAATTAGAGCAACATACGCGCAATACGCAATAAATGTATTACATTTTAGAACATGTTGGGATGGAGGGTGTTTAACTGTTTATACTCACATGATTGCCAGCTGCTCTTGCTAGCAACTCGCGCTTTTCCAAACCCGTCGCGTGCTCAACTGGATCCGCCATCTCTGAAACATAACAATGTTTTACTATAAATCTAGGATACTGTTTGCCACATTTTAAGCCTAGCCTACTTATCCTTTGCGACAGACCGACGGTCATCGACACACTTCTTGCATGGTAAACAATTAAAACATGATGTCTGTTTGTCTTTTATTCATCATATGTAATGTAGGCTAATTTTAAAAGAAAGTTTCATTAATTCGCTACACTGCATGAGTAGTATCGAATTAACGAAACGTTATACGTTGACAACCTAAGCTTTTATTTCAGATAAATCGACCGACCATCACACAAAATGAACATGGGGCACGTTTTATTTCAAATAATTCGTCCGGCCTGCACTACCTTTAATGAATCTGCTGTACAAGGGGGTGTACGTTTTATTTTAAATTAAACGTACGGTACGCCATATGTACGGTACTTGATATTGTGCTGGCCGGACGATTAAGCTAGCCGGATGCCCACTACAACTTTTTGAGCGTTGTAAGCGTTGTTACCATGGAAACAAACCCGGGTTGTTTCCAAGGTAACTGAAGTCGGCAACGTTGCATACTGGCAACGGCGCACGTGTCGTTGGACAATACCGTACTTGCAACGCTCGTAACGCTTGCAAAGTTGCAGTGCATAAGTTGGTCTTATCAGTTGAGATAAAACGCATCGTGCGCACGGCACATTTATTTCTGTAATGGACGGACGAATTATTTGAAATAAAACGTTGATATTGTGTTGGCCGGACGAATTATTTAAAATTCTTAATTATAACGTAGGGCGCATTTTTAGCGCAGGGCGGACGAATTATCCCACCGTGGGATTCCCACGTGCCATATTCACTTGCAAAAATTCAATGATTATTTCAGGCCTATTGCACGGCCTACGAGTGATTAAACTAGTGGGCCTAAAGTGTGAACAGAACAACGCAGGCGAACACATAATTTGCTCGCTCGGACTAGACGGACATTGCAGCCTTCTTGAGCCGCCATTTTGAATATTTCAAGAGAAGGAATAACCAAGTTTCTCACGTCTCTTGGTCCTCACGCTGGCTACATAAACGGCGCGGCGCGCGAGCAGCGACGGCAATCTTCTTCCCACAATGGCAGCCATTTCTCGTTAAACTTGGGTGAAACGCCAAATTGCTATTCGGTTTTCGCCGTCAAACGTCTAGGATTTTACCAACTTCACACAGCCAGCATGGAATCATGCATTATGCAAATGAGCCAAAACGTTTAAATTGTTTTTGGCGCCATCTGGTGTTGCTTTTTAAAAATATCTGATTAAGCATAATGATTAGGCAAATTGGATAATGATAGGATTCAAGGTCAACAGGACACGTAGAGCACATGGACATGGACACAAACATCCAATGGAGACAGGAAGGAATCGAACTCCAAACCAAGGTACAATGTAACCCTTCTAGGCTAGCCTTCTAGTTCCAGCCGTGCCATAACCTTCGGCTGGGGGCTCCAGTGACTCAGGACACAGTGGGTAGAACAGAGCTTGCTGCTGCGAGTCATGGGTTCGATCCTCACTTACGCCCCCTTGGTGTTATCAAGGTATCTAAAGTGCAAAGATTATATTGTTCGGCTTTCGTAGGGATTTTCCCAGTGATTTGGCGTATTTACGTCGTAAATTGATGTGAAAAGCCAAAAGTGAATAATAAAAGAAGAAGAAGAAACAACTTGAGAAAAGTGTCATGGCGTCCCGTCTTCTCTTTTCGTTGTTGCTCTTTTCATCTATTTATTCTGAAAACTCGTTAAATCACGGTTCGTATTTATTGGTTCCTTAACGTTGACGAAATGTCGCGGCATCGTAATATTCGCCGCCTGAACTACGATGAAGGTTAGTGACCTGTACTTTCTTGGGGGTTCGACATACGCAGGTTCTCGCTTGGCTACTTGTCCTTTTAACCACGCATGGGTCTAAACTCAGAATTTCATGCGCAGAAGATACGCCGCGCAAAATCTACGTTTTTTGTGTGTGCCTTTTTCAGCACATAATAGGCACCACAGGCGTTATGATTTAAAGTCAGTTTAATTACAAATTAACAGCGTCTTATAAATTTATTACGCTTCCAATGTAGGCCTACTGCAGGCCTACGTGAAGGGTTCGACATATGCAGTGCAGATTAGCTTGAGCCATTTGCACGTAATTTAAGATTTGCATTATACGATCCTAGACAAATTTAACTGTTTAATTTAAATCAATTTGTTTTGTTTGCATCCATATCCAGAGTGCGAAGGCTTTGAAGACGTGTACGGAAGATCGGTCGAGGACGATCCTTACTGTGTTTCGCCTGGTACAGGTACGTTATTTAAAGAACTACCGGTAACTAATGTCTCGTGTCTAAAACTCATAAAGGATACATGTTCGGGATGTACTATTGTACCCATTGTAGGCCTACCCTTGGGTGGTCGAAAAATATGAACGTTGACATTTTTCAAATCATGTTTTTTTGTTCATTTGTTCAAAAAATCACCAAATTTAAAATCTTAGAATAATTCGATAATACATCTGTATTTACGGGTCGCGAGCATCGCTCAACGAAAGTTGACATTAGGCCTACAATTATGGGTAGGGCGGTAGGCTAGCGCCCCAAATATAAACCGGTTTGGAAAATATTTTAAGGCAATTTTTTTATTAATAAGAAATCAAACAAAAGGTCAAAAGGGTGCCCATTAAAATAAATCGCTAAAATAAAATGAAGAATTCACTAAGCCTAATTTAGGCCTATAGATTTATAAACCTGCCTATAAAGCTGGCATATATTGACATATGTTAATCAACTTATCTCAATTCTTTCGTCTAGGCCTACGCTCATAAATGTGATGTATTAGCGATAGGACTAATTGTCTAGGCTCCAGTAGGCCTAATCTGCGTAGGCCTACATTACTTACATGTACTTTGTCAATCGATTCCTTGTTCTTTTAAAGATGAGTCACAAAAAAAACTTTAAAAAACGCAAAAATTAACCCAGGATCTAGGCCTATATAATTCCAGGGGCCCGCGGCGTTATAAAACAATACATAATGTAAGAGGGTCGGGAGTCTGGGGACAGGCGACGACAGAGGCTCATGCAATTTGATTTTATTATTACATGTAGTCCTTCGTTCCCTCGGATAACATGTAGGCCTAGGCCCTACTTATAAACGAATTCTATAGCCAATGATTTTGATTTTGTGTTAATTGTCGTTGTTTTAAACAGCCTCTCAGTTCATGTACGACCGTAGTGCCGGTCAGCACGCCATTGCAGCCTTCTTTCCTAGTGAAAACATCCCCGAAGAAGAAGACGGCGACGAGGACGAATGTGATCAGTCGAGTCTGCTGTCGAAAAGAGACGGCAAGAGGCAAAATTCGCTGGACATCCAATTTCCGGTTCTCAACGCGTTGGACGAAGGTTCAAAACATTTCTTTACTATTATATTCAACTACACCTACAGACCGTTAAGTACCGGTGCTACCAGTAGTAAATAAATACATTGTATATACAATTATACATGTAGAGTTGTAGAGATTGCGGGCCTAACGTTCGTTATGACTATTCCAAACTATGGATTTTATAGCTCGCCTGAGATCGTGTCTCGATGAGATTCGCAATATCGTTGGTGATTTAGTTCCTGAGAAGACGTTGGTCGACGCTGTCCTTGAAAATCATTTCAACTTGGAGCGCGCTTTGAATACCATCCTGGAAACGACTGCGACTTCAGGTGATGGTTGTTTTGTATCTTTTGAAATTTCTTCCAGCTTTATATTTATTAATTGCATTGGAGTGCTATCGCTATATGACAGTCGAAAATTCCGAACGAGATTCATTAATAAGACAATTTTCTCCTTAGAGATCTGTCCGTTAATCAAAGATCGTCGGCTCGTATACTACATCCCACCAATACAGTAGCTACGCTTTGCATTTTGTTTTTCTACAACAAACCAGGCATCTAAAGAGAAATTTGTCTTAGGCCTATTATAATTCAGTAACATAGAGGTCACGAACTAAATTAATCTAACTAGGCCTAGCCATATTTTATTATTTATTAATTAGATTGGCGATTACATGCACAATTGGTACATTGGCCTATTTTATTATGTGGAGCCATTATCCCATACCGGTATTCATTTGTTTATTTTTTTAATTATTCAGATATTCCCAAACCACGATTGGAGCAGCCGGTCAAGGAAAAAAATGGTAATTTTTTTTGTTCGTTTGTTTTGTAGGGCTAACACCCGCCATAAAGATGGTCAAAGAGAATTTGATACATATTTAATGTGTAGATATATATAGTGGGTTTTAGATAACAATTCTATAAATAATAATATTTTATAAAACTCACGCACATAGGCGATTTAACGTCATCAAATAAAATATGAATCTGTATGGTGGGGTTTTTGTTTTTTTAACTTTTGGTCCTTCTTTCTTTTTCTTTTTATATGTCCGTCTACTCATCGTTATCTCGACAAATTAAAATCTATTTGAAAATTCGGCGTTCACAAAGGTAAGATGATTCCCCGTCCAACATTTCGAATGAAACATTAGAAACTTCCCTCAAGGTCGAGAAAAGGACCGTTCACGATAATCTGACACAAGAAATCGTCGAACAGCTATCGGAACGGCAACTCGAATCTAACCAGCCGTTTACACTCGTTAGTCATAATCAGCCGTTGAGCGGAATTTTGCCGCTGAAAATAGCAGCTGGAGAAGTTGGATCTAGGCCTACGAGTAGTTTGGCGAAATTAACTCATTTGACCAAACAACCGATACTTTTTAAAGTCCCAACAATTTTGTCTGGAAAGAATTTTGGATCCAATTTAGGCAGTGCTTCTACTACGACGAAGACGACGACATCTCAAGTAAATTCAGTAGTTACTTCGCCGCTATCTTTGTTGGCCAAGCAACACTTGGACCGAACGAAAGCCATATGCGCTGAGGGTAGGGAGGGAAATAGACCGGTTTTCGGTTTCGGAAATTTTTTAAAACGGGAGGTCGTTCAATCCGACAAAAAGAGCCCATTTGAAGGACCCATTTCTAACGAAAGCGATGGTGTCGAGGATTATGTAGCTGATCTGAGTGCCGCTCTCACGCGAGCTCACCAGTCACCAAAAACGAAACTAGAAAGTGAGGACGACACTGGAAATAAAGTCCCCCTTGTCAACGCGAATAAATTTGAGTCTTTGAAGCCAGAGGACGCGTTTTCCTCGACGATCTTCACAAGGAATGCTGCTTCGAGGAAACGAACTAGTTTCTATCCATGTATTGCTAAGCCGTCGTTATTCGCTCATGTTTTATGCCTGAGATTGACTCGAGTTCGCGTGACAGTGGTACCCAAAATGTCTTGCATCGACGTTACTTCTGTCGCAAGCAACCACGATTTTCGCTCGCGACCAGTTGGAAAACGCGTACCCTTAGTTCGGTTCGATTTCTCCACGCTTTCGCCGGACGCCAGACAGCTGAAGGCACAGTCGATAGCATTTGGGCCATTGAGATCGAGTAAGTTGAGCTGTTTCGATTGGTGGTACGTGGTAGCGTGTATACTTATGATAGTTAATCTGTTCTGTTCGTGTGAAGAAAAGAAATACATGTAATTGGTACTTACAAATATCATTATGTACAAATAGTGTTGCAAAATATTCGGGAATTTTGCAATGAGAGAAGAAATTGGAAATATTCCCTGGGAAAATAGGGAATAAATAGGAATGTTGGTTAATTCATGTTGTTAGCCTACAGATAGCTATAAAATTGTTAACTAATTTTTTTTTAAATATAGGAACTACACTATGTTTACGTAATGGCAATCGTATAAGTTAATTGAAAAATGAACAAATTTGCATTATTTTATGACGACAGCGATTCTGCATGCGATTTGGCACGATTACTGATTTTGCGCCTATTAATTCGCACGCAAAATTATTGTCTTGAAAATGCGCACTTGCCACTTTGCAACTCAAGATCGTACACTATTAATAATTAAATTTAGTATTACACAATAATATACTACCAATATAATGTTCTTCCAGATGCGAAATTACACCCTGAAGAGGTGAGAACTAAGCGCGATTCAAATGCTGGCAGAGATAGTTCTGCCGAAGTTGTGTCCGTGGTCGGCGTGGAACTCGCCAGGTTGACGGTCAACTCCGACTTCTCCAGTCTTGTGGGCTCCGACAAGGGACCTATCAGTTTGAAAGTCAGAACTCTGAATTGAAATACGGAAATTTAAATTGTTTAATCTAACGCTTCAATCTTAATTTATGAGCAGGATGCGCGGCCTACGTCCCCTAGAAGATCTCCGGACAAGGTTGACGAGATTTCATCAACTACAAACGCCACTTCTCTTGATCTCAATGAGCCCCCCACCCCCAGCAAGCCGAGCGCCAAGTACCGTTTCTCATGTGCTTCATGTTTTTTGTGAATTTCACGTCCACGATTCTTATAACCCTCCCTATCTTTAAAATCTTGTTTAGAGCGACCCGTGATGCGGTTGTCTTTAAGGCGGCCGCGGACGCCGCCGAAGCAGAGTACGTTAAGATGCGTGGTGGCAACAAACAACTGCTCAACCTCGTCGTGATCGGTCACGTGGATGCAGGCAAAAGCACGCTAATGGGTCATCTGCTGTGGTTGCTCGGCGCTGTAAACAAGAAGCAGATGCACAAGTACGAGCAGGAGTCCAAGAAGATCGGCAAGTTTTCTTTCATGTACGCGTGGGTACTGGACGAGACTGGCGAAGAAAGGTACGTGCTTGATACTCGATTTGTATTATTACAATGCTATAGTAGCACGTCACGTCACGTGATTCATATCAAAAGCATTCCAAATCACGTGAACTAATTAAACAATTTCCTTATCGCGCGGACTTTTCACGTCCGAAAGATAACCAACCAACAGCATGTTAAACTATTCTGCTATCTTTCGTTCTCTATCGCTTTAAGTCTTTAACGTGCATCTGTGGTATGTCTTGTCAGTTCGCATCACATGCATGCTTAAAGCATGTGTAATAACAAAATTTCCATTCTTGCAGGTATCCTTTCGCACATGGGATAACAAAAATAAGGCATAAAGTCTCAAAGAGGAAGCGACACCGATTTTCAAAACAAAAACTCACCGTTCGTTCATGAACCCCATTTTTTGACGACAATTTTACGATAATATATTTATTTTTTTTCGTTATTTTCATTTTCTACGCGCAATCAAACGCGCTTTCAACTTCTTTCACGGGAGGCGTCATTTTGAGTATAAGCTAAACGAAGCCCCGGTTTTAATCCATTAAAGTTTTTACGATCCAAGGCGCATGACGTGTGTCACGTGAGACGCCAATGAGAGCGTCAGGTGGAAACCCACATAACGTTCCACCGGAAGTGAGGTTAACCATATATTATTTGAAATAAATGCTAAGAAAAAATAAAAAATTATAAAAAATATTACAGGTATCTTTAAAAATAAAGTGATTTGAAAAATGTAAAGAAGAAAAAGTCAAACTTCTTGTCGCTTCCCTTTTAAGAGTTTCGTTGTTACACGTGCTTTTAGCGTGCTTGATTTCTCTGACAATTCGTTGTGTACATGCTACTATTTCTTTCCCTTGACAAGGTCATTATTCTCA
The DNA here is from genome assembly GCA_034700265.1 of Polyzonium germanicum. Lineage (NCBI taxonomy): Eukaryota > Metazoa > Arthropoda > Diplopoda > Polyzoniida > Polyzoniidae > Polyzonium > Polyzonium germanicum. The sequence continues at coordinate 2,277 of JAQIYI010000829.1, read as the reverse complement.
TTAATTTCAGTTTTCTGAACATATTGTAGGTTTTAAATAAGCAAATAACATACATGTACATGTACTTAGTTTAAATATTGACGTTAATCCGTCTAGTTTAGTTTGGAGGCGAAGTGGCGAACCTGCACTACTCGTAATCTGAACTATAGAAGTTGGTGTAGGACACGAATCATGTGATTGCTTCTTTGGCGCATGTTTTTTTTAATGAAGGTCGAGAGGTGTCACGATGGACGTGGGTTATTCACGGTTCGATACACCTTCCAAGATGGTGACCTTGCTTGACGCGCCAGGTCATAAGGACTTCATTCCGAACATGATCATGGGCGCAGCGCAGGCTGACGTTGCTACACTAGTAGTGGACGCAACGCGAGGCGAATTTGAGACCGGCTTTGAGTCTGGAGGTCAGACGAGAGAACATGCCTTGCTTGTCCGGTCTCTTGGTATATTTACACGTTTTACGCCACCTAGACATCTGTTACTATGCCTACTGCATTGTATAAATCGTCTCGGAGTAATTTTGTTCGTCTTTGTTTTTGTATAGGTGTTTCGCAACTGCTGATCGCTGTCAACAAGCTGGACACGGTCGGTTGGTCGCAGGAACGATACAACGACATTGTAAAAAAACTCGGCCAGTTCCTGAAGCAGGCGGGATTTAAGGAGATTGACATAACGTACGTGCCGTGCAGTGGCCTCACCGGTGAAAATCTGATCGCTCCATCGACCGAGGAAGGTCTATCTAAGTGGTACACTGGACCAACGCTCCTGGAACAGATAGGTTGGCTCTACGCTCGTATATATGTTCGGCCTGTAGCGTTTTGGAATATTTATATACGTGCTTACGAAAATTCCACCAGGCCTACATGTAAAGACGCATTTACGAATAGTCTTGCGCGAGAGAATTAGAGCGATTCTCACCAGGGCCGCCTTCTAAAAATCCTTACTGCTGTCGAGAAATTTCACCTTAGGTGCTTGACGATTACAGTTTAGCATGAAATTAAAATTTTAAACTCCATGGGCAAACCTTTCTGATATATCTAGTTGTTTTCTGGTCCTCAAATATTGACCATTTTTTGTTGAACCTATTAAATATACAGCTACGCAACAGTCCACTACATTTGAACGCGCGCCCAAAAAAATCAAGTCTCATTTTGATCATCTTTTATATTAAGTGGGAATGAGAAAACTGAAAATTTAGTTGTTGGGCGGTTTGAAACTAATGCAACAACTTCAAGACATGGTTCCCAAAATAAATTGCTATTGCTACTGTATGAGGACATACGGCCGAAACCGCTGATTTGATCGAGCTTGAAGTGATTGGCCACTGGCTCACTTCTGGTGTCCAAACAAACCATGGACTTAAATCTTATGGATCCCATATGCAAGAAAATATTTGAGGCATTCATATCGGAAATTCGCGAATGTTTGGGAACTTTGATTGAACTAAGCCTTTTGTTATATTTGAATGCTATCAGATGCCTTCCGAGCACCGGATCGACCAGTGACGAAGCCGTTCCGGTTGTCCGTCAGCGACGTGTTCAAAGGTCAAGGTGGCACGTTCAGTGTGTCGGGCAAAGTGGAGACAGGAATGGTGCGAGCTGGTGACCGCGTCGTCGTCATGCCAGTCGGCGAGTCTGCCACAATCAAAGTACTGGCTCCCGTCGTCGACGGCGGCCAACTAGCAGACGAAGACGCGTCTCCTTACTGGGGAACCGGCAGTGCCTTCGCCGGCGACCAAGTGATCCTGTCGCTGAGCAACGTGGACATGGCAAGCGTGTTTATCGGCAGCGTCCTCTGTGATCCGGCGAGACCGATCCGCGTGGCCACCCGTTTCATCGCCAGGATTGTCGTCTTCAACATTGAGTTTCCAATCACGAAAGGATTTCAGGTGGGCAATGAGTACCACTAAAGGATTTAACACTATTTTTGAGTATCTCAGCAATTAAATGGATGAAACGATTTGCAGTCAGCTCTTAAGGACTTTAATCAGCCAAATTTTAATAATACATGTAGGTTGAAGCAGGGGCGTTCAGAGACTTGGCGGGGCCCCGGGCAAGAATCGTAAAAGAAGCCCCCCCCCAATGGTATTGATCCCCCCCCCCCTGAAAAAAACATAAGCTACATTGGGGGCCCGGGGCAATCTGACCCCCGTTGCCCCCCGCCTTGTGTTGAGGATCCTACATGTTGACAAGTTTGACAAGCTAATATGTTCAGATCTGAAAGTGGTTCTTCATAATCGGTCATGTTAATTTCAATGGAAATCATTCCAAAGAAGGTAAG
>JAQIYI010000828.1:0-15138 GCA_034700265.1 Polyzonium germanicum | reverse complement strand
ATTCTGTAAACAGTACGATTAATTAATTTGAACTTGTGTAGTTAGGCTTAAACATGCAGTTAAATTGTTATCACGATGCTGATATTAGTCGTAAATAGCTCAATGATAGTAACGTTTAGCCCACGTTTACTTTTACCCCTCTCTCGTCATGGTTCAACTTTCAAGCTTGATCAAAATTAGTTGTAGGCATAATGCGCACTAGCAGACAAGACCGTGATAATGTTACTATACAGTATATATAAAGTATTCTTAATTTATCATATTAAACGTGGGACGTGAAATTATTATTATTATAATCGAAGACAGTCGGTTGTGCAAATCTCGACTATTTATTGTTGATATAAAAATATGACTGGATTTCACGATGAAGGTTATTAATAAAAGTTTAGTTTATAACCCTGCCTCTCATCGAGTCCTCTGGCCGATCACTGCATGGTCTTCAAGAGCGCGCTTTTAACGACTATTTGCCTTTAAGCAAGAAATGGCAATTGCACCATAATTAGTGCGAGTATGTTTTGAGCAATTAAGACTTAACTGCTTTCAGATTTGTTTACATTTGTCTAGGCAGACTGATTTATTGAAACTCGATTAAGCTGCAGCGTTTGACGTCAAAGCACTTAAATTGAACAACCTGCAACTCAATCGTGATATTAACTGATTACAAGTGTTATCAAAGGTGCTGATCCATCGTTTATTGTTTTATGCGAAAACCTAACGTAAATATGTTAACGTTCATAGCCATGCTAATTAATTGCAGTTAAAATCTTTTCCAATTTTCATTTAACGAGATCGATTGATTCCAGTTCAGTCGAGTTTCATCCTGCTTTAATTGGCACCAGCTAATTACTGACTGTGTGGCCGATACTTAGATCCGCACATACTCTTAAAGAGCTTTGGTGGCCATGTAGGCCTACATTATTAATTCGGTGGCTAATTAATTTAATTAGCATTTTGCAATGTTTGGCTTAATGCTCGAACGAAATAGGTTGACAAGGCTCGGAATTTTCCACGGAATTTCATTTGTCCGTCTTATACGGTGCCTTGCATGGATTTATTTTAAATTTGACCTTCATGTAGCCCCGCCATAGTTTGAAAGTCAAATTTTACATAAAGTCCTCTAAAAACCGGAAAGGCAAACCGGTAGACAGACACAATGTTTCTGGCAAGTGGGTACAAAATGCTGCCTATTGCCTAAATGATTGCCCTTTAATAGAGCCACCAAAGGACCTACTCGAGTCGTGTGACTGCAGTTGATTTTAAAAACAATTTTTTTCTTCCAAAAATGCAAATCAAGTGAGCTGTGACAAATCTAGCTGAACTCTCGGCCTGAATTTTCTTTTGTCAAACTCGCCAGAATCTTCCGAAAGCGTTTTTTCATTTGTTTAAGGTGCAAAGTGTGAGCAGGACTAAACTCGGCTTTTATTAAGGAAACATAATCTCGGTTCCGGTTGAATGCTTGGGAAGGTCTTTTTACGTGATCGTCTGACGCGCCGGATGATGGCATTTGAGAATTTGGCGAGCGGCGCGGCAGTTATTTGCAGATTGTTGACTTTTTAAGGTAAGGTCTTTACTAATTATCTTTATACGCTGTAGGGATATAATTATTGCGTCGCCTCTCGCAATAGAAAAATCAATTACTGTAGACCATGCAGCTAATAACCGCGCGCGATAGGCCTCTAGAAAAGTACAATTTTAAAATGCTGATGCGGACATTAATTAGGCTAGGTATCTGCGATGCTAATTAGGCACAACGTCTGGCCTAATCGTTGCCAATTGCGTATTCGCAAACAATTAACGCACGTACTTCATTGCTCTTCATTTCGTGACAATATTTCATTTCATCACACCTCATATAGTTTATGGTTAGTGATGTGCGTTTGCAATTTCGCAGAATCAGCAAATGCATTTGTGGGGGTGGGCCGATCTGCGGCGATCGAAGGTGACACGATCGAGTACGTCGATGGCCTCCAGCCAAGGACCACCGACCGAGTAGGCAAGTAGGCCCTGGTGCCAACACACCCGTCACCCGGTACTAAGCGGCCACCAATTAACAACAGCTAGTCACAATTAATGGAAACATTGCGAATTTAAATTCTCGTTTATCTTTTTAATTGCCATCTCGTTTCATGTGGGCCTACGTTGACTTTTCAATTGATTCATGGTCATGCAGACTGTGTGGCTGCGCGCCGAGCCCACTTTCGCGCCCCTGCTGCTGGACCGGTTCTAACTGGACTGGACCTGCAGAACAAACGACTGCCGTAAATGTTATGACATTTTGCACATGACCCAACTGATGCATGCATGAGCAGGCCTACATATGCAATTAACCGCCGCATGACTAATTATCATTTTAGGTGGCAACTGTCCTAGGCCTCGACCAATTTTTGGGGGAAAGTTTTGGCGTAAATGATTCACAGTTTTAAATTGTGAAATGATTAAGCCTATCGCGTGCGGTATAGAGTAGGCGTAAATAATACCGTACCGGTATGCATGGTAGGCCTAGTAATTTTATTTATGTTGCTGCTATATTAGCTAGACAACAATATGAAAACTTGCACAAATTGCTTTTGTTTTTGGTGCTGTTTTGTTATTGGCAATTTGCATATTGGACCTACATATGGTGGCCCTTTTGAGCAGCGTACTGTTGACCTTTAATTCTAAGGACTCCATTTTCTCGCTAGATTTGAAAACCTTTATGTAGCCGCAAGTTATATATAGGCCTAGTGAAGCTGTCTTGACTCGAGACAGGTCTGCGATTTGCACCAGCTGTGATTCAGTGATCAGGGCATATGGATGATCCATATGCGCTGATTTATAGGCCGGAATCACTGGTGCAAATCGCAGACCTGTCTCGACTTTCGAGTCAAGACAGCCGAGTCCGCGATCAGCCGACCTTATCGAATTCCATTAGCCTTCATCATACAAGGTGTCTTGAGAATTATGAACCCAGTTTTGAATTTGAATAACTTTTTGAAATGAATTCAAAAACACATTTTGGTTTTTACATTTTGTATATACAATGTATATTCTCTTTGCTTGTCATACATATTACACTCATGCGATTTGTAATACAGTGAAAGCTGAAAGTGAAACAGTAGGCCTATATAACTGACTGCCGGGTGCCGCCGTGGTGGAGATCGAGTGAGGTCGTCCGGAGACGTCGAGACACTTGGCTTCATTATAATTCATGCAATTATTCCAACTAAGAATTATACATTTATATAAGTGTATATTTACGTCGAATGTAGAGGCCATTTTATAGCTGGCTCTAAGACAGCCAATTAGGAAACGTTAGAAAGTAGAAATAATTGCGCGCTAATTACCCCCGCCATAATTAATTAGTTATTTAATTTATTTTTGTTCTTTCGCTTTGGCCTGATGAGACTGATGACGATTACAATTTCTGATACAATATCTTGATATTTGTTTTCTGAATGCGAGTCATAAGGCTGATTGCAGGGATCGCGATCTGCACTGGCCTACAATGTTAGGCCCCGGCTCTAGGCCACCAGCTAATGACTGGCAGTCGGTGGTGTTGACGTTCTTGGCAGGGTCAAACAATAGTTTGTTTTAATTGAAGTGGTATGGCGGGTGGATCGAGCGAATCGCGACGAACACCTGTCACAAAGGTATGGATGTTCATGGTGGCAAAGCCATCATGTGACGTCAACTCTGTGGTAAACAAACGTTTTTTTCCACCATCAATTACATGCACAGGCCTATAAACCTGCTGGCATAGTGCACTGCATGCTAGTTGATCAACGTCGTCGCGTTTCTTTGTGAAATCAGAGTTCGCGATCAGCACCATGGAGCCATACCAGTTGGGTATTATTTTTTAGCCACGTTTAAGCCCAACTTTAATTGATTTCTTGGTAATTACTCGATGAATTACTTAAGTATTTTCGGAACTAGTTTGTTTGAACGCGCCTACATTATTTTATTTTGTGCTCAGCGAGCATCATTTGGTGAAAGCTGCGAGCTAATTGGTCGTGCAAACAGAGATGGCTCATTAATATCGTCTTTGCCTGCCTATATATACGAAAGTACCTTTCAATGGTTAGTCAGCGAAGGTTTCTTTTGTCTTTTTCTTAATCTGCACGCTGGCTCTTCCTCGAACGGCTCTTCTGCTCGACCCAGCTTTTGGACTTTTCCCTTTCATTCCCCAGTGTCTTAACTCGATTGTTACTCGTCATTGTTAAGATTGAGAATTCGAGGAATCGATCGAGGACTTGATTCCTCGATATCCTATCCGCTCGGTGCAAAGGGTCCCAAACAAGGTGGTCCCCACATCCGGCAACCATGAAGTCCGTGAGCAGATGAAACTCTCTTTGCAGTTTCTGTGTGTTTTTCAAACAGAAAAGAGATTTTCTTTTTTTTCCTTTTAAAATTATCGATTTTGAAACTTTAAAAGTTGATTTTTCAAGTCGTTTTATTTTGTTTCCACATTATTAACTTGAAACAAGTTTCCAATGGATGTTAACAGAAATGTCCAACTCAAGCAGTTCACGCCGAGCGGTAAGTTGACTCAGATTTCAAATTAGAACGAAATCATTAAAGGCGGGTTTCAGGTGGACGTATTTTTGCTGTTGCGAATATTTTCGCTAAACGGAAATTACATTTGTCCATGTGAAACCAGCTTAAGCGTGTGCGAAAGTTTACCAGCCGAAAGGCATTCTAGCACAAGTTACTCAACCATTGGTTGGCCGCCGGCGGACCCCAGGCTAGAGCCCGTGCCAATGCTATCCAATTGGTCACGTGTACTGTGCCAGGTGTCCGCCGGCGGGGACTACCCATGACTGTGCATGTCACCGCGGTTGATGAGTTCGCGTGCGAAAAGAATCTCTCCATGTGAAAGCAGCTTCAGTTAAGACCTCGTGAGCGACTTTCGCAATTCCCCATCTTAATTATATCTCAATAATTAATTAATTATGCTACGGCGTGTTTAAATGATTAAATTGTTTTGTTTGTGCGAAAGACGACTACGACGTCGGCGTCTACCCTCCGACCATTATGCAAGAGGCATTGCACAGGGACGTCGAAATGGAAGAGGTGAACGGCAACAGCAAGCTGCAGTACGGCGGCACCAACCTGCAGGACAAAGTGGGCATGTCCAAGGGCAAAGAACGAGTGATCTCCGTCGATATGAGCACCATTTCCGTCGTCGACGTCAATCGAAACCTCCCCGGTGTACCCGATATCGACGCCGACAAACAAAGATGTTTCTTCGGACTTTGGCCACCGCAGAAGAAGTTCGCTCAGTACCTCATAATCGCCATCGTCTGCGGTAAATTTTCAATCTAGTTTCAAAGCTAATTAATAACTAGCTAGCTGATTTATCATCATGAAATAAACGCGGGGGTCTGCATCTAGAACGCAATAGGCTTAAAATTAAAAGGCTAATAGGTTCATACGGTAGGGATAAAATAAATCAATTGAAATCATATTAATTTTTAGGCCTATATGACCAAAAATAAATACAATTGTCGGTCTAATACTAGAAACAAATCGAATTAGGCCTTGTAGGAAGTTGTAAATATACAAGTAATTAGTTGCCTTTAAAATCAATTTTAAAATAAAATTAGGGCCTCATGAAATTAAATTTAAATTAAATGGGCTTATAAAGCACAACTTAGGCATAAAATTAAATATACAAAATGAATTTAATGGAAGTAAATAAACAAATTTAATGAAAATAAATAAATGAATTTAATGGAAATAAATAAATCAATTTGATGAATTTTTTAACAATAAAATAGAGGAAATCTAGTCTTTGGAAAATAAGAGGGAGATGAATCTAGATTGAATAAAATGTGCAATTGCGCTAATTTCTAATTAAGGTTACATCTATGGAATCGCTTGGAGCGTCACGAATAACGACGCTGTTCCGGGTGGAAACCTGGTGAGATTTTTGACACGTATGATTTTTAAGTAATACGCGTAAGCCTAGTCGCTTTTTATGACAGATTTAATGATCTTAAAAAGAGATTAGAAGCTGTTATGTGATATCTTCTCTGCTCGCTAAAACAAATTATAGTTCGCGCTCATTATGATCATCGCCGCGTGCTGGGCCTTCGGCGAGCTAATCGGCAACTTCAGATTACCTGCCCTCTTGGGTAAGACTTGAAATGAAATTATTTTGTTTCTAACACTTAATTGCCATTTAATGACCGGCAATTGTCCGCCTCAACAGGGATGCTGGTGATGGGCTTCGTAATTCGCAACATCCCGCATCTGACAATTGCTCAAGACGTTAAGCCTCAATGGTCGGCGGCTCTCAGGTAGGATTTTCTGGATATTTCAAATGCGGCCTAAATTATTACAGACGGATGAAAATCGGTCGCCTAAAATGTAAAAACCTTATTCATTCCGTGTCCTTTCAATGAGGAAACATTTTTTCTTCCCGCGCGTGTCTCGCACGCAATGACCTCATAAATTTCAATATAGGCTAGGCCCAGAATATTCTATGCGGAGGGGAAAAGTTTCTTTTATTGTTTTGTTTCATTCAATTGTGCTTTGATGTAATCGTCAAGCACCGAAATATTCGTGAGCAACGTGCTGAAATCCAATTTTGTTCGCCATGCACATCCTGCTAAGCATATTTTTGATAAATGAAAGCTAAAGATGTAAAGCGCGGATCGATAGACTGCATGCAGACTTCAATGCAGATTTAGCTAATTTATCTATAATATTTCAATTAAATCAATCATAGATTCCAGATCGCTCGGACACTTAGTCGTATTTATTATTCTAATATACTGGTTAATTGAATTAAAAGTTGCAAATTTTGTTGTTCATTCGGTTCATTCAGGAATGCAGCGCTGGCAATTATTTTAACGAGAGCTGGCATGGGCCTGGATCCGAACAAGCTGAAAAAGATGAGCTGGCTTTGGTGAGCGCCAAGAAATAAAGCCATAAAAATTAATATGCCTATTAATGTACATTGTACAATTGTACTTGTATAATTGTATATTGCATTTAATATGTACAAAATGGCATTTATTAATTGGCGCAATTTTACCTTTTAAATAGTCTGCGGCTGGCTTGCATTCCGTGCGTGACGGAGGGCATCGCGGCTGCCGCCGCCGCTGTCTGGCTTCTGGGATTTCCATGGACGTGGGGCCTCACTCTAGGGTATTTTAATTAGTTCCTTGTCCTTGCAATGTCATTTTTGATATTAATGTAATGATTAAGGCTTAATCGAATCTCGATTTGATCACTCGAATCGAGTCGAGCACGACTTTTAATCGCTCAAAATGATGCCCCTTTGAAGATTTGTTTTGGCCGGATTGTCGCCGGCGGTCGTCGTGCCTCCGATGCTCAGGCTTCAGGAGGAAGGCCTCGGCGTCGACAAGGGCATTCCCACGCTGGGCGTGTTCACGGCGGGCGTGGACGATGCTCTGTCGGTCGCCATCTTTGGCGTCTTTCTCAGCATCACCTTTTCCAGCGGTACGATCTTTACATCTTTCATTCTGTTCGCACGCAAATATATTCATTTTAATTGGCTATTTATTCTAGTTAGATGCAAATATTTATTTTAATTAGATGTAAATAATTAATTAGTTTAGTTCAGATGCAAACATTTATTTAAGTTAGATGTAAATATTTAATTGGAAGTATGCGGTTATTTTATTGAGATTTGAGTAATTATTTTGTGCAGTCATGTCGGACCCTAGGTTATACGCTTATCTGCTCATTTTATTATTCTCTATTATTTACGCGTTAATAGGCCTAAGGCATGTGTTAATTGGCTCACGTCTGAATATCTATTATTTGTTTTTCACGATTTCTTAACTGCTTTTGAGCTCGCAATTATGCCCAGCTTTAGTCGTAATTAGTTTTAATTACAGCACCACTGAGCACCTGCTATAATTAATGTTTGCGGGATTTCTTATCGTGTTTCCTCAATCTTTGGTTTCTGCATAATTCTGTGTCTTCAGGCGCGCTGTGGTTTACGATCGTCCAAGGCCCGCTGGAAGTCCTGTCGGGCATCGCATTCGGAGTCGTGATGGGAGTTGTCACCTGGTACCTGCCGAATAAAAACAGCGTGCGTCAAACGGTTTCATTTCTCAAGCTCGTTAAGTTAATTGCACTTGGTGAATCATAGAGTAATTTAGTTGTGTTTGTTTGTGTAGAAATCGCTGCTTTTTCCTCGATTCGCCATGCTTTTCTTCGGAAGTCTTTTCGCCATCTTCGTGAGTCGAGAGCTGGAGTTTTCCGGCGCCGGAGCCGTCGGATCTCTCGTGTACGCCTTCGTGGCCGCCATTGGCTGGCGGAAACAGAACAACGGCGAAGTAAGCATTGCATTTCCCCAAACATTTCTTCAACGTTGAAAGCTGCCACTTAACCGACGTTTCTTCTGACAACTCTTGCACCGTGGCCATCAAAAGTTTTATTCGCTTTCGAGACTTAATTGGTCCCAATTTGGCGTTTCAATTGCAGAAAGAAGTCGCGCGAGTCTATGCGATCGTTTGGCTCGTCATGCAGCCGATCCTGTTCGGACTGATTGGCGCTGAGATCGCCATAAGCAACCTGTCCGGCGAGGTCATTAACTAATTTTAAATGTCAACAACCATTAGTTGAATAATTAATGAATGCCTGATTTTGTTGCCATTAAATTCAAAGATTATTGGCAAAGCAGTTGCCGTGATCGCATTGGGCTTGGTGGGACGAACGATTTTCGGCTTCCTCTCCGTCCTCAAGTCCGGCTTCAACTGGAAGGAGATCATCTTCATCCAGTTCACCTGCATGCCCAAAGCCACCGTCCAGGTAGATACTCTTCAACACCGTACGTTTAGACTTTATGGCGCGTACTGTCAAATGTATCCTGAAATAATTGAATGTTTTCATTGCACGGACCTTCTAGGTCTAGTTATTAAATGATTATATTTGTCTTAATCCGATGCAGGCCGCGATTGGTCCGCTAGTGCTGGACGCAGCTCGAAATCTTCACGCTGGTGAAACGGCTGAGAAGATGGGCCTCCAAGTAGGTGTCTCTATTTCTCCTTATTAGTTTAACTATTTTGGTTGATTAATTCTCTTCTTCCTTTCTTCTAGATTTTGATGATTGCCGCAATCTCCATCTTGATCTGCGCTCCGCTCGGTGCCATCACGATTGCGTTTTTCGCACCACGATTGCTGACCAGGGTGGCCAAGGAAGACCTGCCTCAGGATTGCGACTTTGAGGCCGAGTAGCAAAAATGATTAAGAAGGGTAAACAACGACACTTAAATTTAAGTTTATAAACGTTTTATTTTTTTAAATGATCAATTAAAATAAGTAAGGCGCGCGGACTCGGAGCTAGACAAAGTCCGTCTTTGCTTCCGCGCAAAATCATCGAATCATACAGTATATGATCATCGTCATCATTAACGAATGTAAAAAAGATTTTAAAACTTAAGATTGAATACGTGTTTGTGAATACGTGTTTGTGACGTAATTATGTGTGTGTGTAAATAGGACACGAGAAACAATTAGTATCGTGGTTTTTGGCGTTGATTACTCGCGATTATAGCCACGTTTCCGCGGAAGCGGTAGGCCATTTGACAGTATATTATATATGCATGACGTCACAGAAATAAGTAATATTCAAAAGTTGCTTTTTTGGATCACATTTTATATGCATCACGCGCCCAAGTTAGTTAGCGAGAGAAATATTTGAAATTAGGCATAAATAACTTGGCAAAACAATTGTTGTTAATTGACGCGCGCTAAAACAATATAAGACATATCTTTGGGCCTTAGTGGATTCCGTAGATGGGCGGGTGGGTGCAGACGAGGTCCATGGCCTTCTCCATCGTCTTCGGCTTCACGCCCATTTCGCACATGTTCACCAGTATGTACACCTTGCGCAGTGAATAATCGTTCTGCAATTTGTTCAGAACAATTAATCAAAACAAATAATAAAGCAGATGACGTCGACAAGATGACTTGGTGATTTTTCTTAATTAAAGTGCATGACCCTAAAAGATAATAGTTGGACCAGCTGACCTTGCTCAACTTGAAGCAGGTCTTCGAGAAGTACTTGGTAACCTGGCTGTGACAGTCGAGGTTGACGAGCTCGAGTCTCTCAGTCAGGGCGTAGTTAACTTGTTCCGGGGTCGACAGGGATTTGCGAACGATCTCAGCCACTTTCTCGTCCAGATAAACGCGATTCTAGCAACAATGATACCAAAATTAGTGCTGTTTAAAGTTAATTAATGACCTAGACCAATTGCCGTTCAAAGCGTCCCACCCTTCGCAGCTTGAAGAGGTCCTTCTGAAGCTCTAGAGACTTTTCGGCGTTAGCGTTAGCCTTTTCCAGCTTTCTGAGCAGCGTGTGTATTGGCACGTCCGGAGCTGGAACCGAGTCGTGCTAAACCGAATTATAATTATTTTGATAATGGGTCGAGCATACTGCTAGCCTAGTATAAAATTATTTCATGTATGCTTACGCGAGCGCCACTCAAGGACTCTCTAAAGTCGACACTTGGCACAGCTGCTTCGCCTTGAAATTCGCTAACAGTCAAATCAGCGATAGTCTGAAATTTAACAAAAATTAATTAATATTCAGCCAATTATATTCAATTTGGATTCAATAATTATTGGTTATCGATTATGGAAAATTTCAATTCAACCGACCAGATCTCCGTATTGCATGACGTGACTCGTGTTCGTTTCAGTCTTGACAATTCCGATCTGTTTCTTAATCGTCTCCGATGTGATGTCTTCCTATTCATTGTATTCAATGAAACGCGATAAAATAATAATGTGAGTTCTTACATAAATATTACAGGATGACGCACCAAAAGCACTAAAGCTAATTTCCTCTCCAAAACTAGGAACTCACGGCGTCTGTGTCCTCCATCCAGTTCACACTGAAGAGATCTCCCAAGTAGGTTTCTCGCTCGTCGTCCTGAACGATCGAGCCATCAATTAGGACATTTTAATTTATAATTTCGGTTTTACTTCTAATCATTTGACTGGGATTTAATTTTAACTAAATTTAAATTCATTTCACTAAAATCCTAATTTATTTCATTAGAATTTAAATCATTTCACTAAAATCCTAATTTATTTCATTAGAATTTAAATCATTTCATGAAAATTAGATTAAATTAATTTCTAAAAAATAAATTCATGCTCACCCAGTAACAGGCATAGGATGATTCGACAGCGTTGGCAGCCGTAGAGGCATAGACTGAAATCATGTTTAGATTTAAATGAGAATCACTTTGTTAAACTTCAATTAAATGCCAATGAAGGCTCACTGTTGATGTTGCTAGGCAGAACTCCCTTGAACATGGAGCCGGATTCGCAAGCTTCCACGTAAAAGACCAACTGCGTGCACCAATTAAGTCAATTAATTACTTATTGATTAATAATTAATTAAGAGTTAAACGAGTGTGTGCTTCAAGTGTCACCTTCTTGAACATCTGATTCGTGTTCATCGTTTTCAACGTGGTGATCAAATCCTGCACGGCCAACTATAGTTTGAATTATGTGATAACCATGCAACAAAGATTGCGAGTTATTTAGTTAATTTCATTTCTAATTTAGATTAATTCGAGTTTGGCTTTTAATCAGTTTTCAACACGTTTCAGACTCACTTCGTCGTCTGGGAAGGCCAGGATGCCGGGGCCACCGTGGTCAGCAAAGTTGATGAACACGTGATCATTAGGCCCACTAAATTTAATAAGTAGAAATAAATCAACTTAGAAATAATTGTGCGATTTACTTTTATTTTTACAGGCCCCATGGACTGACCTCTTGAGGACTTTTCCACTTCCAATTCCCTTCATGGCGGCTGCGTCTCCCAGCAAGACATTCAAAAAGTTTTGTGGCGTCACTTGCTGATGGGTAAGAGGATTTTTTACATTTTAATATAGTTAGATAGTTATAGGCCTACATAAGATAACTGACTAAAGCAATTGAATCAGTTGCTTACGGATCCAGTGTAGTCCTTGAGCACTCCAGAGTAGACGTCAGGGCCATTAGGTCGGTTAATGATCACACCCTGAGTTGGGTTCCTGATAAAAATATTGAACATAAATTCAAGTGTATTGAAAGTAAAAAATAGATAGCCGGGCCTAACGTTTATCTGGGCTGCGTGAGAAGCACGAGGTCTCGCACATAAACAAACATTATCATCATTTAACTGCACTTTGTACTTTAATTAATGGCAATCATTTCTATAGCTAGAAGACGATAAAATGCAATTTTTTACCGCAGAATTTTGCCACTTGAAATTGGGCCAGCCGAAAATTGAATTGGCCAATTCAATCGAGCGAGTTTTTGTTTTCTTTTTTTACCTTAGGCTTATTATATATTTAGTGAGCTTAGCTCGAGTGTCACTCAAGTCAGTCGAGTGTGCACTCACTCAGAGTCGAAAGCAACGTCGTCGTACATGAAGACGATTATTCGTTCGTCCGGAATTCCGTGCGCCTTCATGATCTGATAGGCGTGGCAGATGTCAGCCTGAATAATAATTTAATTATTACAATTATAATCTTCATCGTCGTGCATGCATGAGGGTGACCAAAAAATAGTTTGTTGGTGCATATTATATTCTCACTTCAAAAGCTCAAAACCTCACACGGGAGAATTAATTATTTATTATTAAATTAAAGAGTTTTAAAAATATATTATATGGGGTCTTTTATAAAAACATAAGCGAAAGTCAACATAAGTTTTTAGTCGTATAAGTAATGTATATTACGGTACCGGTAACAACTAATTAATGTATATTAACTACTGATCGATTGTCAATTTTATAGACCAACGTGGTGTACTGTACCTGGTGCCTGTAGTTGTAGTATTCGCTGGACCCTGCGACCAGAACGGCCCAGAGCTTGACGTCGTTGTTGGTGGCGTTGCCGCTCGCCAGCATCAATGCTGCGGACAAGAGTCCGGCCAAGAGGAAAATCGCCTTCGTCGTCATTTTACTTCTCACGCTCAGTATACGTCCTCGCTGTATAATGGTGGCCAAATGAATCAAGTCGAGTTACTGCAAAAAATATCTGAGAAGCAGCAGACATCAAGGTTATAACTTTTTCTTTCTTTCTTTTTTTTGCAAATTTAATTTGTGGATTTCCTGTTTTGAGCAACCAACCAACCTCTTGCTTTCAGTGCGCCGTCGAGTGTCGAGTCATGCAGCACACAGTCGGAATGCGATTGAAAAGTGGAAATTTGTCGGCCTGAGTCAGTTCATTTTATATGAAATATTGCAGCTGCCCCTCCCCACTCACTTCATGGAAGCTGGCAGGAATGTAAATAACAATAAATCACGTGAAATTCAATCTTTATCAATAATCTATCATGTGCCTGCGGATAATACACAGTAAGCTTATGTTAATACTAGCGCGATAATAATGACCCTAATATTGATAATACGATCGAAGGGTAAGGACACATGCGAACATGGTCACATGAGTGAACGTGGTGATGGCAGATTATTTTAGCCTATCTGACTACATATAATCTCCCATCAACTATGTTCACTATTGTCAAGTGCTGGCACCACTCGTGTGCATCCGGCCTAGGCCTAAATACCCTAATCGAACCAATTATTGCGAATCGACTCGATTATCAATTATTCTTTTGAATTACATCTGGCACGTAGACCTTGATGCGCATATGACTCGACTGAGTCGTCGACATTTTAATTGTTTCGAAAATTATTTTGTCGTAGATTCTACGTACTGTTGACTGCGAGCTATGATTTATGATCATTTATCATAAATTAATTATCAATTACCAATTATACTGAATGGTTGGCCTACCGGTGCGCGATTACCAGCTAGTATACTGAATCAAGCAGGGTTCACACGAGTCGGAATTCTAATTGTCGCCGACCTCGTGACGTCATACTTCGGAGGACAATTTAATTCAGACTCGTATGAATTAACCTTGGTTTAGTGAGCAAACTCCAGTACTGCATGATTTAATACTGATGAATTAATTCAGGATCGACACTTTATCTAACGGATATGAAAACTTCGAGTATACCAATGAGTTAAACTTAGCCTTTTTTATTTATATCTTATTGGTTGAAATAATTGCGTAGAATTTGAAAAAGTAAAATATTGTGTTCGGTACGGATAAGATATAAGCAATAAAGAAATCTTAAATATGTTTATACTTTTTAAAAAGTCAAATTGTTGTTACATTTTTAATCTAACTGATATAGCAACTATAACTGCGTCCGTAATTATTAATTAATGAATGCATTTTAACGACAAATTCTAGTACCGTACTAAAACTAAACTCAATTTAACTGAACTAATTCTATACCGTACTAAACTTAAATTAATCCATCGCCATAAAACCGAATATATGTACGGTACTGGCCTTTGCAATGATTTATTAAAAATGAACTAAATAAAACTAATTGAAATAATCTAAAAAAATTAAACTAAATATGCCTGATAATTACTTACCTATGAACATGGCATTAACAATGAAATGAAACTGAGTAATAATTGAACTGATTTATTATTTAATTTAAATAGTAAACGATGTTCATTGATACACGACATTCTATAACTACACACACACACACCCTGTAGCAATTGATTGATTGGTGCAGCCACCAGGTGGCGCTGTCGTAACCGGAAGTAACGTAACTGCGCCGACGCAACAACAACCTCAAGTCAGGTGACAGGTGGGTTCAGGGGTTGCTTTGCTTTCCTGTTTCTTCTTCCACTTCCTTCCAGCAGCTTCAGGAGCCGTCTCGCGCTTCAAATGCCTCCAATTATTGCCAAAACTTTCAGTCGTAGTTTTTGGACAAACGCGAAATGTGTTAAAATTGTGCGTCTGTGACATCTTATGACAAACGCGAAATTGGTTAAGTGTTCATCGCCTTCACCGTCGCTGTCAAGCCTTACGGAGGCCTAAGTATGGCTACAGATTTTCATTTTTCAGCATGTTTTAAATCTATTTAGTGTAAATTTAAGAAACATTATGCATGGCTAAAATTGGAAGAAATCTCAAACATGCAAAACTAATCATTGAAACTGATTGATTAGTTACATATCAAACACTTTCTATTAGTATTTGGCGATCGTTGTGTCCGGATGGGTACCGATCGCCAAACGAGGGCTACGTGCATGGCGTCAATTGACCCAATGGTGAAAAGCTGCCATCTTGGTTTTAATTTGATTG
>JAQIYI010000827.1:0-15138 GCA_034700265.1 Polyzonium germanicum | reverse complement strand
CCCCCCCCCCCCCCCCCCCCCCCAACTCGGTCTGTTGGTCCCCCTAAATCTTAAAATAAAACAAAAACAAAACAACGATGTGCCCCGGACGGCCCCCCAATTTCATTTATTTTCCACATTAAAGGGGAAGACCAGAAATTTAATTTTTAGGTTTTCTTTACAAATTGGGCATTTTTCTTGACCGTTGATAAGTTTTAGGGTTTGGTTAGGTTATAAGGAAACTTAATTAATTCTATTTCTAAAGCTAATATTTTTTGAAAATCGGTGTTGCTTTTGGCATTTTTCGGGCTCCGTAGGAGTAGGTGGGAAATATCCCCGCCCCCTGCAGCCTCCACGGAGCTTTCGTGGCTCAGTCGACAAGAGGTCTGTACTTCTGACCACTGAAGGTTAGGGGTTCGATTCCTTCCTGTATCCGTTGTGCGGTCGTCATGTCCCTTGGTTCTGATAGGACCTAGGGGTCTGTAATTGGGTCCATGTGACCTGTCGACCCCGAAATTCTGGAGGCCCTTTGCACCAATCAAATGGAAGAAAACCAACGCTTGACGTCATAATTCTCCGTCAATTCATTGGCTCGCCGACGCTGGACGGAGCGCATCCAGTCCGCAGACGCGAGGCAATGCTCCCCAAGCCGCGTGACGTCACAGCGTCAAGAGGATTGCTTGGGTGGGAGGGGGAGGATTGCTTGGGTGGTAGGGGGAGAATTCTCGGAAGTTTGAAAAGGGGGGCGTCACGTGCAGAGCGGAGCAGCGAAATGGCGCGCTGCGATTGGCCAGTGCGCAAGGCCCGGTGGCAAGGCGAGGCGCGAGCGGGAAAACGCGTCGCCGTGCGCGCAGCGCGGCGAACCCCGTAGAAGCGCGCGTGCAGCCGTTGTCAATCACGCGGCCATTTTCGAAGCGAGTAGAGGAGAGCGGATAGGCTGGATTGTGTGCGTGCGTGTGGCGAGCGAAGCGAGTGCGGGCCGTTGTGAGCGGGAGAAAGCGCCAGCGCGGTTCGGTTAAAAGGCCAACTGGGCCGCTCGAACACAATCCGCGAACACATCGTCGACACCGGACTTGACTTGAGCGAGAGGAACCGCCAGCTCGGAGGCGCGAACACGACATCTGCTTCTGCGCTCTCAAGGTAGGCCCGCCTGTGCAAACTGTTTGAAATACTCACTCGTTGCTGTGCGGCCAGTGCGTGTCGGAACGCGCCTTTCACGTCGTCTTCGGACTCTGGATGCGCGCGTGCGGCTGCCGCCGTTCTCGCCGCTCAGACGCGCGCGAACATCCGAGCGCACTTGGTTCGCACAAAGCGTTCGTACACACAAGGAAAAGATGGCGTTGTTCGGCTTCAGCTTGCTCGCTTTCATCATTTCAGCCCTTTTTCGCCTCCCCGCCGCCTCCCCTTTTCCGCGTCACTCAATCCACTCCGAGCGCTCCGAGCAATCTAGTCGCCTCGCGATTACGTGATATTGTGGCGCCATTTTCAAAGCTTTTCAAATTGAAGGAATGTCTGTTCTTTTATGTTGCTGCTGTTCTCTTCTCGTTTGTTCTTTGTTTCTGTTTGTTTACTTTTATTTCAAGTTTTCTTAGGGATTTTCATAATGGCGAGTTCCTGGCTCCCTTTCCTTTTTGCAATCTTTGCAAATAGGATTTAGCTTCTGTTCATGTTTTTCAACAATTTCAAGTCAGTTGCACAGGAGTTGTTGTTGCGATACTTTCTGGCGGATTTGCATCAGGCATGTACAATCGATTGTTTCACTTGCGTAAAATGTTCCTCATGCTGGAATCGGAGAGAATAGAGAAACGTCATCATTAGTGATTCCAGCCATAGAGCTGTCTCGACTTGAAAACAATCTCAGACAGACTCTGATGACATTTCTCCAATGTCACTGAATGGAAAAGAGGCGTATTCTCAGCTTTTCTTGGGATATTTCAAGTCGAGACAGGTCTAAAAGTAATTAGTGATTTCAGCCGCATGCTTTCGTTATTCTAGGCATTACATGCCGGGTTCAAATCCGTTGGAAAGTATCGCATAATCTGCACCAAAGTTTTCACAATATTATATGTTCTAAATCCTGGGTTAAGTTTGGACCTCTTTTAACTGTTTGGATGCAGAATGGCCGAGGGCAACGGAGATTCGGCTGCGAACGACACCGAAATGGTGGACGTTAAAGACGAGCCGATGGAGCAGTCAACTCATCAGCACACAGAAGATTACCAGAAACTGTTGGACTACGGACTCGCCGAAAAAGTTGCCAACAGGCTGGACGAGATCTACGTCAAAGGTAGACTATAAGACGTCCACGCAGTCTCGGTCGAGACGGATGTAACTGATATTATTATTTTTTTTCAGGCAAATTGGCCCACGCTGATCTGGACGTTAGAGCTTTAGACGCCCTCAAAGAATTCTCCGTGGACGGTGCTCTGGAAGTCCTGCAAGAGTTCTACGAAAGCAACCTGGAACATGTGTCCAACAAGAGTGCGTTTTTGTGCGGCGTTATGAAAGCGTGGCGGCAGAAAAGCAAGCAACCAACTCCTGCCGCCACCGCGCCCGCGCCGGTCGCTGCCAAAGGACCCAACGAAGATAAGATAAAGGTAGGTTCTTCAAAGCCAGCTTTCTCACAGTTTAGACCATAACTTGCTTCTTTGACTATCTTAGCTCATCCTGGAAAGGACTGGCTATTCGTTGGACGTCACGACGGGTCAAAGGAAGTACGGTGGACCGCCTCCGGACGGAAACAAAGACTCGCCACCAGGCAATGGCTGCGAGGTTTGTGTTTGTTTTGCTTTAATTTCTGACACTAGGCCCAAGCTTTTTAACTTCTTTTCTCGTTGCTTTTCTAACAGATCTTCGTTGGAAAGATACCCAAAGATATGTTCGAAGACGAACTGATTCCTTTATTTGAGAAATGCGGAAAAATCTGGGACCTCAGGCTCATGATGGATCCGCTCACTCCTGGCCAAAATAGAGGCTACGCTTTCATCACCTATTGCGAACGAAGCGGAGCCATCGAGGCCGTTAAACAGGTGCGCTATACTGTGGGACCAAAATCGAAATGCATATATCATTTGAAATTGAAATGTTTTCTATCTCCAGTCTCATCTCTTCCCTTTACTTGAGTTTTATTTTTCATTCATTGATTATCTTGGTTCCAGCTGGATAACTATGAAATCCGGAAAACCAAGAATCTGAAGGTGAATGTTTCGGTTCCGAACATGCGGCTTTTTGTGGGCAATATTCCCAAGAGCAGAAGCAAAGAAGAGATTTACGAAGAGTTTGTTAAATTAGCAGGTAGTCTTTCCGTGTTTATTTGTTTTTGGAAGACCACTTTGCGCTCGCGCGGAACTCACTTTTGTTCCGTTTCGATTTTCGCAGATGGTCTCATCGAAGTGATCATCTACAGCTCACCGAACGAGAACAAGAAGAATCGCGGCTTCTGCTTCCTTGAGTACGATTCGCACAAAGCTGCGTCGGCAGCCAAGCGAAAATTGGGCGCTGGACGCATCAAGGTGTGGGGCTGTGACATAATCGTCGACTGGGCTGACCCTCAAGAGGAGCCCGACCAAGAGATCATGTCCAAGGTGTGTTGCGGCCGCTTAAAATGGAAATTAAGAAAAAAAGGAAGCTCTTGCTTTGGTGTATTTCTTCTACGTCTTATCGTACGGTTTTGCTTTTGATTTCGTTCACCTCAGGTCAAGGTGCTATATGTGCGCAACCTTACGTCGAACGTGAGCGAGGAACAGCTCAAAGACACGTTCGAGGCGTACGGCAAAGTGGATCGCGTGAAGAAGATCAAAGATTACGCGTTCGTTCACTTCGAGGACAGAGACAACGCCATCCATGCCATGGAAGACGTGAACGGGCGCGAGATCGGAGGCTCTGCCCTCGAGGTTTCTCTCGCCAAACCGCCTTCGGACAAGAAGAAAAAAGAGGAGCAGCTGAGGGCCCGAGAAAGACGCATGATGGGCTTCATGCACCAAAGGCAAGGGTGAGCGTATTCTCTGTCGGATCCTCCCTAGAGTTGGAGGCGAAAGAACGAGGGCACATTCACAACCGCAATCTTTTTTCGTTATTTCTGTCCACAGCATGGTGATGGTTCCGCAGTCTGCGCGCGGTGGCGGAAGTCGTGGAGGAGGCGGTGGAGGTGGTGGAGTAGGAGGCGGCGGCGGCGGTGGAGGATTGAGAGGACCCGTCGCTCGTGATTACGGTAAGCCAGCTTTAATTTTACCTAATTTGGTCTCCAGGCTTCAGGAAATTGAGCAATAGAGAAACGATTTTTGGCAGACGAGATGGTGGGATACAAATTGATTTTTTCCTAATTTATGGTAACATGCGTTGATGGACCAGGATCCAACGCTTGTCGCTATAAAGTTTTGAGTTTACAGTCGGCGTAAAACGTAACCACATGCGTGCAATTGACCGACAATTTGTTTAAATTTTGTTTCGCAGCTATCGCGAAGTCACAGTACGAGAAATTTCTTAGACGTCTATTTGTTTGCACTTGTGGACTAACGTTAAACGAACGTATTACGATGTACGTGTATTCGTATGTACATAACTAATCGCATTCAACTTAGTTCTTATGTTGTAAATTGGTTGAATTTAACTAAGTTGAATGCGATCAATTGCGTTCCTCGAACTTCAACACCCATGAATTTCCGCCCTTGCCCCTTTACATGTGTCTTTTGCATGATACTTCATTCCTCATGCATTTTAGAAATTTGTGAATTTTTTTAACGGTTTGCTTGCATTCTTTTCGGTTGTTTTTGTTTACATGTTTAGTTGTTTATTAATTATTATAACTTATCAGGCAGCATTTTTTGTCAGTGCAAGTAGTCGGTTTTTATTCCCCGTTCCTCTCCTAGCCTCACTTATTTTCAAACGTAGCGAAGGATTAGCCTGATTTATTTTTTTATTTCTATAAATTTTCTTTTTTTCCCCATCATATCTTTGTATTTAATATTTGGCAACGTCTATATGGTCGTCGTCACAAATTTCCTCTTTAGATCGATAGATAAGATATTTGATTATGCGTAAGTCTTAATTACTGTTTGTCTGCAAATTTCTCTTTTTTGGCATCGAGGAGGAAATTGCTCCTCGTCTAAAAAAGTCGCCGTGAATTTCTTTGTTTAATTTTAAAGAAATTCAAGAAAAAGTCAAAATAACCAAAAATCTGATAGGAAAATTTCTTCTGCTGTGTAGATTATGACTACGACTACTACGGTTACGGCGACTACCGCGGCGGTTACGGCGCTGATCCCTACTACGATGATCCCTACTATCGTTACGATGACTATTATGACTACGGCTATGGACCGGGACCTCGAGCCAGAGGCCGCGGAGGACCCGATCGGGTGGGTTAACTCTCGAAAACTTTTTTTTTTTTTTTTTCAAATCAATTTGAATGAATCAAAAATAAATCTAAAATTTGGATCGATCTAACCTCGGGTGCACCTTTTGTCCCGTCCCTGCCAAGCAGTGCAAAAAAAACACTTTGATCACGTTGAACGTAAAAATGAGCATGGGACGCGATAAATCTCATCCCCTTGGTTGATGAAGTATCATGGAAAGATTGCCTCCTCCAACCCTTCCTTACAATTACTCAAATCTTTTGTTTTCACTGTCCGGGCGAGCAAGGGTCTATTAGCAGACTCGAATCGCGCGTGCTGTTGGTTGGTCAAAATATACAGCAACAATAGGCAAGTTTGACAGTTATTGACCAAAAAGTTCTTACACGTGCTAGACCTACTCTCGCTCGTACATTGGCTTATTTCATGCACTTCTTAACTAGTTTGTTTTTCTGTTTGTGTTTGTAGGCCCGTGGACGTGGTGGTCCGGTCCTTCGTGGGCGCGTCGGTGGCCCGCCAATCCGTGGCAGGGGTATTATGCCGGCGGCGCGCGGGGTGCGAGGGGTGCGTGGAGTCGGTCGTGGGGGAGCAGCGCCGCCGGTGGTGGGCGTCCGTGGACGGGGAAGTTTGGCCGGTAAGCGAAAGTTTGATGGTGGACACCAGAACCAGGGGGACAGTAAGCGTCGTTACCAGAACAGTGGTGGCGGCGGCTCTGGGCAGGGCAGCTGGGGAGGACATCACTCTTCGGCCGTCGGCGGCGGCGCACAGCATCGCCCGCCGCTCAACGGCGGCAATGGCTACGGGCCGAGTTCGGGTGGCGGAGATTCCCAGTGGTACCTGGACTCATACGGCACCCAGTGGGCCTAAGATGGGATAGGGAGGAGAGAGAGACACAGAGAGAGGGTTCATCACATCCTCCTTCCAGCAAGAGGACCCT
Source organism: Polyzonium germanicum (assembly GCA_034700265.1). NCBI lineage: Eukaryota > Metazoa > Arthropoda > Diplopoda > Polyzoniida > Polyzoniidae > Polyzonium > Polyzonium germanicum. The sequence continues at coordinate 8,871 of JAQIYI010000827.1, read as the reverse complement.
CTTTCAGGGGAGGGCAAGAAGGGGTAAACAAAGAGGAGAGTTGGGATTTCGCCGAGAAAGAAAGTCAAGGGTTAAGCCCAGTTTCAACGGACACTTAACTGCAGCATAGTGCATTGTTTGCCCAGCAAGATAATTAAACTTAAGTTTTCTGGGAAAAAAAATAAGGGTTTTGAAGAGAGCAGAATATTTTTCAATTATCCACCTGGGCCACCATATACACGCGTATGCGGCAGTTAAAGAAATGTCTGCTTGAAATCCGACATGATAGAGAAAGGTTGTCTGTCAAGAGCTAAAGACTTACAAGAATGGCGAGCTCTGACCTCCGAGCGATCTTACTCTAGACCACCCCCTATTCCCCCTCTTGTTGTAAGTAGTAGAAATGTATGATTTTTCATCAACTAGCTTTTCGTTCGTTTACCTATACTTACGGATGAAGGCAAACAGAAAAAAAAGATGAAACTTTTAAAAACAGATTTCAAGATTTTATTCCCCGAATCATCGTAGCCTGCGAGCACGCAACAAAGCAAAAGCAAAAAAGCACATCTGCCGTTTCATTGTTCAATATATTTTTTTTTGTAAATTCAAAAGAAAAAAATATCACCAGATAATTTTTGTATTTGTTCAAAAGAAGGGTCTCTCCAGCCAGCCATCTTTAACCTTTTTCAGAAAACAGATTTCCAATATAGAAGCCAAAAGAGGCCCAGCCATCCAAAAAAAGAAACAGTACCATTTCTGGAAATTCATTTTTAACTCCAGCTCAGTCCCACACCAACCCCAAATCCCCAATTTCAACTTCAAACAGGCATTTTAGACCTGAGTTTTAAATTTTGATTTTTTTTATTAAATATATTAGGCCTAAATCGCATACGACAATAATCAAATATAATTAATTTAAAATCGCTTCAACCCCCTTTCGTTCTGAGTGAAATACACATCCAGAGGGACACAAAAGCCCGCTCATACTTTGTTTTTATTTTGCCAGCCCATTTTATTACTATTCTTACTAGGCCTACTTGCTATTGCTATTAGACCACCAATATTACACACACACATACTATAATCAATAATCAGTAATTACAATTTTGCTCTTATGTATCTGCGCGCGTCATTCTCGTACAACGTGACGTCACAGTCCGATGATGATAATATTCACTTGGACATGATGAAAAATTTTAAAATCATGATTTATTTTTATCCATTATTATTTTTTTTTCTTATTTCTTTCTCGTTGTTTGTTCCAAATAGTGGAGACATTTGTATTAGAAAAAAATCTTTGGTAGCACATAACGTATGCGCGTTTTTAGAAATTAATCGTTTAGGCTTAGGGACTTTCAAATCTCAAACTTCGAAGATTTGTGTTTCCTTATATTTTTTTTCCATTTCCACAAAAAAATTGTAATTTGTCTTCGTCTTGACGTCTTCACATGGCCTCCCTTTAACCTTTCACCACCACCCACTTTTTCGGCTAATCAACCAATTACTTTCTTCTTAAATGTTTACACCACCACGAGTAATTAATCTATTAATATTTATCACGTGTAGAAAACCCAAAAAAATTGTTTGTGTCATTATAATCTTGAATTTTTTTCTTTCCTTTCGTTTTAAAAACAGTACTCGTTTATAGGCGAACTATTCAAACCTCTTAAATGTTTTAGAAATTTCCAAAAAAAAAAGTATGATTTTTGTCCAAAATTGTGAATCGCACTCTTAAGCAAAGAAGAAAGATTCTTTCTTTTTGTAAATCTTAAAAATTCTGTGCCCCAGAAATCATTTTTTCGTTTTCTCAATTGGGGGAATCATGGTTGTGTATACTGAGAATTTTGTCAATAAACACTTGGAAGTACAGAACCAAAAAAAAACTGAAAATTTGTCATTTTTGTAATTAATCAAAATTTTCTCTTCCGTTACACGCTGCAAAATTTCGGGCCTAATCACTTAATCGTCCCAATTCACGTGCCATCAGTGACGACCCCCAGACATACTAAGAAAGTTTGACGCAAGCGGCAAGCCAATTGTGTAAATTTGCGTTTCATCTCAAAACACGTCACAATAAAAGGCAAAAGATGCGGTTTGTGGGCACAAATCCTCTGCAGGTGGATTTCACGTAGAAACCAAAATTGAGTCCTAATTTCTCTATAGACTACCCCGGCCTCCCGTTCCCACGCTTTAGGCTGGGTTCACACTACAACTCTGCCCGACTAATCGTGCTAAACTTGTGCAATTTGTTAACAACTTTCAGGATGGAAAATTATTATGACTGCGATTGCCGTCAAGGTCTGTTTCACACTAGTCGATTAATCGGACCCAGTTGAATGCGATTAGAAGTCTGAACCTAGCTTAAATTAGAAACACGCGCACAGCGTCACGAACGTCGTCATTGAAACAGGAAGAGGATGAGCATGGGGATGGGGAACCAGAGTAACCACCGCCACCAAAACTAAAAGATCAAACGTCCTTGCCATTGCATTCGTGTTCCATATGTGTGGATTTGCAGGTTCGACAGTTCAAGGGACAACGACGGGGATGATGAATGGATTTACTGAGGATGGCGAGCAAGAGCAGCGGCAGCAGGACAACCCACCGTCACCTCTTCCATCGCTCGGACAACAAAATCTTCTGGAGATGGCGGCGTGATGACGCGATTGACTACTTGAGGGGGAACGCGAACTAAGTGTGTGTTGAGTGCGCGTGTGAGTGAGACTTCTTTGAGAGAAATTTGTGGAAGAGCAGCGCAGAGAAGCAGTGCAATAGTCAAAGGTAAGTACGCTGCAGTTAAGCTGGTGTCACATGGACGAATTTCCATTAAATTCGCTGGCGAACTCATCGCGTGACTACTTAATACAATTCCTTAAGCGTCAAAAGTGGTGACGTGATGCGTTCGCCCGCGAACTTCATAGAAATTCGCAGCAAGTCAATCTGAATGCAGTTTTACTTGGTGGTGGCGCATTATGATAAGAACAATTGAAAATAATTTCTGTGAGGAATTTGAATGTTCATTTGAGACCTAATCGTTTTGTTTTGCACGCAGAAAATGCCAACCAATCAAGTGGTAGTGTTAAAGCGCAGATTAGAAGATCATCGATGGATTAATGTGTCGAGAAAGATGCAAACAAAATGATGAACACCAGGGTCCCTGCTCCACGTAAACAACAGATTTCTTCTCTATTTTTCTTTTCTTTATTCTTTTGAACAAAAACAAAAAAATTTGTTTCAGAAAAAAATCTATTTGTTCATGAATTTCCGGTCATGTTTGAAAATTGCACACATTTTAGGCTCCGCCCCCCTCAAGATTTTTTGTGTTCTTCGTATTCAGAAAAATCGCTTGTATTATTTTTTCATTCAAAAGTTCGCTTTGGGAGTTCAATGCGAAAAGTTAAATTATTTTATTGTTCCCACTTTAGTCTTTTTTCAAACTATGCTTCTTCGTTCTGCATGAAAAAAAAAAAAAATTAAATAAAATGAGAGCAACTATTAAATATATATATTTAAGAAGAAGAAAAAAAACTATTACTCTCAAAAACTTGAAATTTATTTTTTAGAGATATGAAATATTTCTGTACTGCATTATTCATAAAAAAATTCTATATATAGAAATACAAATATTTACGTTAAAAACTGGAAAAGTAAAAAGTTAAACCTTCTTTTGGAAGGCATTTTTGTTCGTTTTGTTGGAAAACGTTGTGTTGACAAAACAACCCACCAAAAATTGATATTCCTCTTATTTGTTGGGCCATTTGCACTATTTATGCGAAAGACGATGTCTGTAGATGCTCAAAAAATGTTTCCTTGAATTTATCATTTGAAAAAAAATGAAATTTGTATTTTGTTTGTTTGAGAGAAACGGCAAAGCAAAATAGGGAATTGGTTTTCCTGCCTGTCAAGAGATTTGTTTTAAAGGACGTTGTGGGGAGAAAAAACCCCACTGATGATGTGTTGTGATGTATTTTTTTTCTCAAGAATGGTTTACATTAAAAAGTAAGAAAAAAAATGTTTTGTTTTTGTTAAAAATCAACTCAAAGGGATGGTAGGAATATAAGGAAAAATGTTTTCACTTGACAGAAAACGTTTGAGAACAATCGAATTAAATTATTCTTGTGGGCCACCATATACTGTATTGCAGAAACACTTTTCGTACATATCTAATCGCCGTTAGTTTTCCAGTAGAACTGATATGAGGGAGAATTTTTAATCAATATTTATATATAATACAGAATAGTTAGTAAGTACCAGTTGACTCGCGGGTAATAATCAATATTTACAAAATACAGATTAGCGAGTGCAGTTGGGTCCCAAGTTCACTTGAGGGCAGTGAAGAGGCCCCAAGCCTGGTCCCCGTTGGAGCATCGATCGACTTTCGCCCGCCAGCCGTCCACTATGTACTCGAAGTCGCTTTCGGAGAATAACTATTTGTAGTTTTGTTTTGAAACGTTAATTCTAGATTGGACCCACAGACTTGATATAGTTACGCTCTTTCTCGTACTACGAAACTAATCGGGTTCAACTTAAAGCGTTCGCAACATACAAATTGAATAAAACATCGTAGAAGTCGCGTTCAACGCGATTAGTTGCGTAGATTGTGAGAACGTTAAGCTTTAGCTGAAATCAATTTAGAAATTCATCAAATCACCTCTAAGAAAGGCCCCTTATTAAATGCGAACTTATCGAGCTCGACGTGAAGGATTTGGATGAATTGCGCCGTGCGATTTTCTGCAACGACTTCATGAAAACCCGCTTCCTCAAGAAGCTAGAGACGGCGTTTGATAAACACAGACAGACAGAAAAATGGAAGAAGATGTTAAAGAAGCTGGACAGAAGTTTTTGCCGGGCACGGTTTCGCGATCATGCGCTCACCTGGCCATACTGTTCGACGGTCTTGAGGTGATAACCTCGACTAGCGACGTAGGCATTGAACTGCGTCGATTGAGCGTCATCGGCGTTTCGACCGCAGCAATAGTCGGAGATCAACAAGCGCCCACCCGGCTTGAGCCATTTCTAGACGCGGGCACACACACGACACGTCAAGTTCAGAGGAAAGTGAGAGCTCAAGAAAAATTGATTTACCCTGAAGTTGGAGAAGAGTTTCTCCTTGTTCGCAATGTGCAAGATCGTGTCTCGGCTATAGATCACGTCATACGTTTCGCTGGGATAATCTTGTTCGGTTATGTCGCAGATTTCGAAGCAAACCTTTTGGAGATGGAAAAAATTGCGGCGAAAGCAAGGAGGCATGGCGGGTCACCAGGACAGGGACATTGGCAGCATTGGCACATTAAGCAATTAAAATAAAAACGTGGGTCTAATCACTAATGCGGGTCATGTGAAAAATCTTCACCTTTGAACAACACAGAAAACAATGAAGCGAGTAGGTCGTCCTACCTTATTGTTGTCCACTTCCTTGATTTGTTTCTCCAGCGCGATGGCGATCATGTTTGCCGAGAGGTCGACACCGTGGACGTTAGCATTGTAGTCCTGTTAACGAGACGAGTTTGAATTAATTGATGTTCTACGAGGATATTTAGCCGCAGCGTAATATAATTGCGCAAGAGGATAATTTAAAAATACCGAAAACAAATTATAGGAAAATATTTTCTACTTTGCAAGAAAATATTTCTGAATTATCTTCTAGCGCCACTATACTGAGGTTAATTTATTTACTTATATTCTATTTAAGAGCTCAGTTGAGTCAACAAGGCTTATTAGACCACAATTAGACCCTTAGTTGAAAGAAAAAAGCAGGCACGGGGGTGTTGACATTGTGGGGATTCTTTCTCACCTTGGCCATGAGGAAGGCGCTGCCTCCGATGCCACATCCGACGTCCAACACCCGTTCACCGGACTTGAGGTTGAGGCGCTGCAAGAATTCCTACGCACCGGAAATCATACATTGAATAAAATGAGTTAAACGTCCCTCTTGGGTCGCTCTCAAATAAGTGAAATTAGCAAGAGAAATGACGGTGCCAGTGACCGTGCGCACCTGAGTCGTGTCAAGTCCTCCGGTGCTCACGAAATTCTTTCCAAAGATGGCCTCGTACACGAGGATGCCACGTCGAGTGTACTGATTTTCATCCAGAAACTGTTGGAAATTCTGATACGCTTCCGATACATGAGCGTCCGTCGATTCGTTCGACGTGTTGCATGGCACTTTACGCAGCAGATAACAGAGCTGGTTGGGATTGTTCTTGAACTGTATACATGTATACACCAAGAATTTTTGACAAAGAACTTTCCAACTAGGCTAGTAGCATGAATGGTCCGAGCATACGAGAGTAGCACGTCTTGCACGTAAATAGGCCAAATTGCCTTTCAGTCGTGACTCGCACCTTAACGTAAGTCCTAACCGAGGTGGCCTTGACGAGTTGGAAGCACGTTGACGAGGCCTTGTCGGGTGTTTGCAATACGCGTGTGTAGAAAGAAGGATCCCTGTAGAAAGTCGGGTTCTTGTCCGGGCGACTAACTCCCTTCCCTGAAATTACAAACACAAAACGGCAGCCATTATGACGTGTTCCCAGTAAAAGCTAAAGCACGAACGTAAGGTATTTCAGTGAGGGCTAAGATATTCACAAGCAGAGATATTATTTTCCATGTTCTAGTCTTTCTACCTGACGGATGGAAACACGATTCTCGAACGAAGAGGAATCCCCCTTCTTTGAGCCACGACAGCATCTTGGTCACCAGCTGCTGAACTTCCTCTTCGTTCAGGTACATGAGCAACCAGTTTGTGAAAACAACGTCCCAACTAGTTGGATTTCGAAAGGACAAACACAGATTTAATGGATCTGTTGGCACCAATCAAGATTACTCAAGACGAAACTTCTCCCACCTCTCTCGCGGCTGCTCGAGACAGGTGACGTCGGCTTGAACGAAGCTCACGTTTGGTCGGTCTCCGTTCGCCTCTTTGTTCTTCTGAAGGAAGTCTGGAATGAAGTCGACGGCCTTCACTCGACGAGCCTTGTCGGCGATGATGCACGTGAAGCGTCTGCGCCATGGACAAAAAAGGGAAGAAAAAAAAACATCTCAAGTAAAGATGCTACATACAATGTGCATCTTTTCTTGTTTCTTTGTACCCGATGCCGGCCCCCAATTCGAGGACGTCCTTGTCCATGCAGTCGGGCAGGTAGGACATGATTTCTCGCTGTTCCTCGCGCGTCAGCGTCTTGGCGTTGCTGTCCAGCATCATCGACTCGAGTGTGGGTTCGTAGGCGCCCCAGTAGTCGGCCATTGCTTGTCTGGTCGTCGTCATCATAGCAGCTAGTAGCCCTTGGAATCTGGCAGTAAGGAAACAGAAAGTTCAATCATTAGGACATTATTCAAATTTAAATTAAATTTGATATTAAAATTATTAAAATTACCGTACTGTTAAAGTACGGCATTAAAATAAAATGTGAAAATACTCGTATTATAATTAAAATTTTAGATAAGTAGGCCCAAATTTCTTAGTTGGCCTAGATTATTTCAGTTTTATAAAATACAAAAATGTACAAATTAGTTTAAAAATTTATTTTAATTTTTAAGTATTTAGGTCTGAGTGACGCAACAGTGAAGAATGCGATCGAATGATACCGCGCATGTTCAAGGACGCAACGTTGGTAGATTGCGATGTGTCGCGTTGGCACAATCCAAATTCTCACAATCAGCTTAGAAAATTAAATGGTGATTTAATTTCTCAATTGATCAATCAATGTTTCCATTACTTGTCACGCCATTCATCCGCAGACCTTGAGGCTCAATTACCGGTACTCTAGAGTTAAAATTGCATATAGCTGGCACGTTAATGAATTAATGAATAAAATTAATCTTTCAATTAAGTAGATCGGTTCACGCTAACTTGACCTTTTATCCAGGCCTATGGAAAAAAATGTAACATTTCTTTTTTATGCATGACTAAATTTAACCAGCACTTATATCTGGGCCAAAATGTCGAAAGGATAGTGAATTTAACGCGCTTTTTACAAACCTTTAACTGTGCGTAGGCTATCGATATTTTAAAATAGTTCGTTATTAAAATTTACACGTGAGCCGAAGCACAAAATCAAATTTTAAAAACGCTATGGATTAGCCTTATTTTTCGTCGATCACATTCACATCCTATATGGAAGCAGTTTTGATTTCCTTTTACACTCACCGTGCAATACAGCGTATATGTTGTCCGCTAGCCACCAGCAAAATCAATCAATCCAACTCAACCGGCGATTGTTCAATTTGATCTCCTTCCCTCAACAAACCGATCCTAAATTAGCGAGCGCGACTTATAGCTCTGCATTAGATGCCCTTGTAAGTGGCCACGTGACAGCGATTTAATTTACATAAGTATATTGGACGTTGAGTGGCAGGCTACGTGCAGTACTTTCAATTGAACAGCAGTTGTAACTTGTCATTCGAGGTCAGCGACCACTGACAGGTCGGAGGTCACGAAAATCACTCACCCAAAAGATGGCTTACCATAATAATTTTATATTTAGCAAGGTCATGGTCCATGGCCTTCCAACGATCGTATATGCAAGTTGTAAGTAGTAGTAGGCCTATTGCCAAATTCAGCCTCCGCACAAAAATGCCGCTGCTCCAAGCTAAGTCGCGCGTTGCCTGCAGATACCGGTAAATCTGTCATACGTGTCAAGTGTAATCAAACACTAATCACTAATAATTTTAGATCTGTGTTGACTTGAAAAAATCCCAGCACCGACGCTTATGACGTAATTTCTGCATTTTCTCTGAATGGAAAATTAATGATGTGTTCTCAGTCTGTTTTGGGATTTCTCCAAATTAAGACAGCTCTTAAGTCATCATTAGTGATTCCAGCCCACGGTCTTACATACAGGTCTGGAAACTCAGTAGTGAGGGGTGTGTACCGCTTAGCTAAGACCGGTTTCATACTCC
>JAQIYI010000826.1:0-15150 GCA_034700265.1 Polyzonium germanicum | reverse complement strand
GCGATACCGCACAGACCGTTATTGTTTTTACCAGTGCGTTCATTGTTTATGTTTGGCGGGCTTGAAGCTTCCGCGTCCCCCGCGACGTGCCCGGACAACTCCATCGCGGCATTGCAAGGGCATGTCCTGCAGTCCAGTCGGCTTGCTCAGCCTAGATGGTGAGTAGGCGCCGCCATAACAACAAATTCATTTCTTTAGACAGATTAACTGGGCTATTAATATGTGGCGCTGATGCTAATAATGTCCGCGCGCGAGAGTAGCACGTATGAACGATTGTAACGCTCATGGGTATAGTTTTCAATCATCGGTAATTAGGCGAAATTGTTAGGCCTGGCTTCGGCAATACCTTACTCCTTGGATCATACATCCACATTGTACGATGCATACATGGGCAATTGGTCAACGAGTCGTCCCCAATTTAGGCTCATAAATGAGACATACTTTTCGCCGTTGTTTATGTTTGCAAAATTGGAACACTGAGAAGTTGTTCGGCACAGGCCTAGCTGTGTTGCGCATGGCAATTATTAATTCGTATCCTGACGTCGTAAGAGCTGCTAGGCCTAATTGGTGCGACAGAAGTTGGGACGCGTTTGTTGCACAAGCAAAAACTCGAATTCCTTAGTCGATGTGCCTCGCCTGCGCGCCAATATCTTAAAATAAAATTAGGCCCAGGCCTGCCTCCGATCAGGCTCAGCCCGGGCTGGTCCTGCTGCTGCGCAATGCATTCGGCCGGAGCGATGGATGGATGGATTGCTTTGGTTGCTACTTTGTTCTGCAAAGCATAACATTTGCCAAAAATGGAAGCACAAAGGGCGAAGCCGACATTAGCGCGGAGCGAGATCAAAGGCGCCGCCACAAACCGCCCGGCCCAGCTACTTACCCCCAGTGTAACCTTATAGGCCTAGCGCCGTGCGTGGGATGTGTGTGCAGGATTCCCGTAACAGGCCTAGCTTTAGCTTCTGTGCACTTTCTTCGTTGCTCACATGATAAAACGGCAGTTCAATCAGGCACGAGTTAAGATTTCATTGAAATGAAACCAATGATGCATCCTCGTCTGTCTGCCTTTTCTAATTAAATTCTAGGCCTGAGCTCGATTTAGATTCTGGAATGGCCTGCCAAAATGGATGCGACGATAAGAAATGAATTTTTCACCATTCTCCTTTTATTTGATTTTGGGAAAATGCTTCAAGTTGTTTAACGACGCAATATTGTAGAAATTTACTTCTTCAGGCCTATCTCAAACAAATCTTAGCCAAAATACATGTGGGCCTAGGGTAAATCAATTTGTTTTTTTTTTATTTTAGACTAAAACTAACAAAACAAATAGACATGCATTATATTTTAGCAATTAAGGGTTCGCACTGGCCTCAATTAAGATTCCCCACGCCTAGAATAATTGCGACGCACTTAAGGTGGTTCCACATGGACAAATTTTCCCGCGAATTTCGGTTAAAACTGTCACGTGACCATCGCGAACGCCAGCGAACAGCCGCGAATTTCTTGGCGAACGCCAGCGAATTCGCGGCGAACGCCAGCGAACGAGTTCGCTGCTGTTCGCGGAAAGGTCACAACTTGAACTTTTGCCGCTTGCCTACTTCCGCCGTGGCTTCTGCAGCCAATCAAAACAGCGGATTTTTTCAGCGTATATCAGCTGGTGTTCTTCCGGGAAATTTTCCTGCAGATAGCAGGAATTCGCTGGAGAATTGGCTGGCCAGATCGCGTCCCATTTGAAATTTGTTATTCGCGGCATGACGTCAAAATTCGCCATGTGACGTCAAAATTCGCTGGAGTTCGCGGCGAAATTCGCTGCAGTTCGTCCATGTGGAACCACCTTTAGGGCTTGGATTTCATGGCATGAATCAAATTCATAAATGCTCGTAGGCTAAACCAATTAAGAAAAGAACAAAAGCAATTAGACCTAGAAGTAGGCCTTATTTTAACTTGTAAGTTGCGCATTTCTAAAACAACAATTTGCCAATCAACCTTAACGTATTTGGCAAATGAGATCTAATTAGTTGGTTGGTTTATTTAATTAGTTTGTTTAATGTTACGCGAAATGGCGAATGAAGGGCGAGAAAGCTTCGCAAGACCGTCGCCGGATGGCGCTGCGATCGTCGACTCGGCTTGCACGATTGCGCCGATCAGGCGAAGCTCCGCCCAGGCCGCCATCTTCGCTGCCATCGCCGGTTCATTAACTTGGCGCCGCTCCGCGAGGCTCCAGCTCCGACGCAACGAGTGCGGTACTTCGGAGGACGTCCATCGCCATCGCCGCGAAAACACTTAAGTTCTGCCGCCTCTTCTCCTCGGCTTCCTTTCTTTGCAAAAGTTTAAAGTTTTCGCGACGTTCTACTTAGGCCCGAGCGTTCCAAAGTGTGTGCTCACGCACGTGCACTCGAGTTGGGCTACGAGGATTTGGAACGCGCGCGAACAACGACGGCGACGACGGTTTTTTAAAATTGAATTTTAGAATTGAAAGTTTTACGTGTCTGTCGGCCATGTTTGCGCGACGCCGCCGATGACCGAGACGATGATGTCCGTGGTTGGGCCGTCGGCCCTCTTGTCGGATCGGTCCGAGTGTCAATCGCGGTGCTCGTAAGCCAGCGGAAGTGAGTGTGTCTCGGGTGAGAGTGCGCTTGGCGCTTGGATTTCGAAGCGCTCTTCAAAGTGGGTAAAGATCCGCCCGGAGCTCCGGCTCCTCCGTCGGCGGTGGCCGCGGCAACGACGACGACCGCAGTGACGACGGCCGTGCGACGTCGACGGACGGACGACGACGGTAGCGGCAGACTGTTTCATCATCGCCGCAAGATGCCGCACGTCGACGGTGGCGGCGCGAACGATAGTGGCGGAGGGGGCAGCGACGACCTGGACTTGGCCTCCACTGACGAGATCAAGGTGTTCAAGGACGAGGGCGACGAGGACAAGCGGTCCTCGCCCGAAACGCTCAACGAGGAGAAGTCCAGTCTGGTCACGGAGAGCGAGGAGGTAGGCCCATCTTAAAGCCAATTACATCACTTGTGTGCCCTTTTAATTCTGAGCCCTTTCCTTCGGCGTTGCAGGACAAGAGCACGCAAATACCAGGACAGAGTTTCTCCAGTAAACACGTGAGTGCCGTGAGACCTGAGCCAACGACCATCATCGGTTAGTAAAATGATTTTATTCGTCTTTCCACTTCAACAGGTAATTGGACTCAATCGCCCACATTTATTCTAGGCCTATTTAGCTTCGCTTATTCGCTGGCAAGGGCCAAAAGGCCCTTATGCATTTTTATTCAGGCGGCTTCGAAAATGGCGAAAGTTGAATCGAATCGAGACTCCCATTAGGCCTACTTATATGCACTTAACTTGCTTTAAGCATTGCTTTTTCGTTTGCTTTTATTCTGTAGGCCTAGGGTCGTTTTGTTATTTTTTTTAATTCATATTTAACCACTTTATGTTTGCTGCTGGAGGTATGCCTAAGCCTCGGCTACGACGAACGAACGAGTCGAGTGACCTTCACGAGATTCCTTTATTGACCCCGCTCGAGGTGGGCAGGGAACCAAAGCAAACTGTTAGTTTTTTCTCCCTTCTTCAATCCTCCGTCTGACGTGACGTCCACAGCCCTCTCGCTCTTATCTCCATCCATCTTTGTTTTCCACTTTGGCATGAAATGAAATTCTGCCTTTTTATTTTTACGCCTAGTCGAGAAGGCAAAGGCCCCATGCATAGACTGGCCAACAAGTTCCTGGCAAGAAGAAGCCTATTTCTCGTTTTAGTCGTGCTTCTTTCCCTGTCCTCGTCCTGTGGTCTATGCAATTATTATTGTTTTTGCCAAGGACCCACTCTGGACGAGGTTCTGGGTCATGGTATGCCTTGTCGCTAAAATGCTGCAAGTTAGAAACTCAAAAAGCAATTGGGGGAAATACATCGTTGAAAGTTATTTCAGAATATCAAAGGCACTTCTGATTGATCTGACTCATTCTCAGTCAATCAGTCAGTGGGAAATCGGTCGCACTCGGTCATGATCGCGAAAAAAAACAACAAGAAACTAGGCCTTAAACAAACACGATCACCAGCACCAAGTTTATCGTTGTGCCAAAGTAAACTTGCGACTTAAAATCGATATTGCTCCCAACTTTGTGCAATGTCTAAGAATGCCTAGGCCTAGCCACGATAAGACTAGGTTAGGCCTAGACCTCCTGCAATAGTCCAAGTTCATGTACCGTAGTAGGCAAGACTCAAGAGCAGAACAAAACGCTGTTGATCAAGACTCGAGAGGGTTAGGCCTAGTTATATTTATTCTTACTCTGATACTTGAACTTTGTCCGAAAGCGTTCGTTGCGAATTCGCAATTGCGAGAAAAGTTGGCACCTCATTAGTTCTCACGCGATGTTTTGCGGAAATTCGCAGCAAAATTCGTCCCCATCTGAAAGCAGCTAGGGCGCCACACGGTTCACATTAAAAGCTAAAGCTAGAACCTGCAGCAAAATCAAGTGAGGAAAATTGTGTCTTTGCTCGTACCTACCGTATCTTGCATTGCAATATTTCGACTCTGAACGCGTAAACTGCAACCGGCCAAGCAAAAATTCGCTTTGACTCAACATGTTCGTGTATTAGCATTTACTGCGAAGGCGCCATCAGGCCTAGCGTCCTCCCCGCCTTCGATGTAGTTTTAAAATTGGATCGTTGTATTTGGAAATTGCATTTTCGTCCCTCTGGAGGAAGAAGCCTGATCCTAGGAAGGCAGACGAGGTTTTGCCATTTATTCTTGAACCGGTTTGTCGAAGACTCGAAAGCCATTGTGAGATCCAGCTGAGATAGGATACAAGAAGGATGATGCATATTCCATAAATTGTCCCTTGAGTGACAGACTAGTCGAAGGGAAGGTAAAAAATAAATGAATAAAACGCCAAAGGAAGAAAAAGAAAAGGCCTTGGCCATGCAGGCCTAGTCACTGCATAGTTCTACGGTTAAATCCTTCTTCCAGAACCTAGTTTCTAATTTCCCTTGTAATCTCGTCCTCTCAGTCCACGTCCTCCGGTTCGAGTCCATGATTGACATTTGGACGCGTAGGCCTGAAGCAGCCAATTCATTGGGAAAATCAAAACAATGAAACAGTCTTGAGAAGTTCGGATATTCGAGCAGGCCGACCAACCTCGAGACATTTAAGACGGCGCAGAGGATGCGGTTTTTCTATAATTCTGCATTGAAACGATGAATTATTGCTGTGATGGTCCGTCATGTCCTTAATTCATGTCAGCATTGTTGGTGGTTGGGCGTATGTGGACCCCTTTGTTTGTGTTTAAGGAGGGGTAAATTCACGTGATCTTCCGGATCATAAAAAAGAAATAAATGCCAATGGAGCTGATGGTGGGCTGGCGGAATCTTGCCTAGACGTGGACGAGCAACAATGGCCGTGATTGACATGTCTGCTCAAATAGGAGATAATGTGTGAAAATGCTTCTGTGTATAAATATCAAATGATGTGTATTTTGGGGTTTTGAGAAGGGATCAAGGCGGAGTTCGCAAGTGGGGGATGGGCGGGAGGCCGTTGTTGGATTTGAGGGGTTTGGGTCCTTTCTTCACTTTGAAAGGTCCTTTCCAAGCCTCGCGATTAGGGGACGCAAGAAACAGCTCTGCAAACATCTCGTCGATGTTGTCGCGGTCACACCGGGTCACGCTCACAGGTGTCGGAAAACCAATTGAAAATTTCGCACAAAGACGCGGACAAATATAGGCTTATATTGGGAAAGGGGCGTCGCCTATTCATCACATCTAATTGCGCATCAATTTCAAAACCGGAAGTGCCATCGTGTTGGCAGTTGAATTGTTCTAATGATTGTCTGCTTCCAGGTAAACCGTTGGAAACGTTCGGCGGCCCAGAGCGGCCTTTCAACATGGGATACACGTGCATCGTCACACCTTACCCGTATCCGAATGGCAGTGCCACGCCCATCCAAGTGTCCATGGTGAGTGACGCCATCTCTCCTACCGTACGCATGACCACTAGGTGTGCAGTGTAATTAGGTGTGATTAGAATATGGTTTGTATGCTGGCAACGGGGCCCATTGTACGCGTAGTGTGAAACCTGATGTCCATTTGGAACCTGCGCCAAGCCAAGCCAAGTCGTGGAACAAAGGCGAATGTGAACTGGTGCGAGGCTAGGCGCAGCACTGCGGTCAGGGTCAAAATCTTTCGACTTTCCTCGAGGAGTCGAAAGCAAGTTTGTTTTTCAAAGTGCAGGCTGTTGGCTCCGCTGATGGCTGACTGACTGACTAACTGACTAGTCGACTGCTCGCAGAAAGCTGTTGGAGGCACCAACTTTTTCTTCCATTCGTTTTGCTTTTGTTTGCTGAACGGGGAGGAATAGGAATTCGTGTGTTTTTCGACGGGATTGTTGTTTTAGATTCATGCTTCGGGGCCTAACGTAACTTCCAATTACTGTCAAATTAATTTCGAACATGTCTGGCGATGGGAGAGAGCGGCTCGGCTACGAAATGCTCCGATTGCTCAGTCCAAACATCCTTTTCACAGACGAATCGCAGGTGCAGGCGAGACTCGAATTGCACGTGCCTCTCCTGATTTCATGGCACGGGCCATCGCTCACGTGCGAGCCGCGCGTGCTGCACACAAGTAGACAAACAGAAGCACGTGCAAATCGAGTCGGCGACAATGAGAAGAGAAAAACGACCGTTATCTCGCACGCGTGACGCTCGTCCAACCGAATGAATTAAACCGGACAATGACAGTCGTCGCTAATTCCACCATTATTTGCCTAAATAATTGATAGATCTTCAAGGAGGTGAGAAAGCAGGCCTTCTGAACAATCATTAGGCCCATTATACGGCCATCCGATGCCGACTCATTGGATGTAGGCCTAAAGTCTGGTCACTTGTAGGTGCGCGCCTGGTTTCATTAGCAGCCCCTCCATTCGTGTTTTCAACTTCTTTCGCAATCCTCGCCGCTCACTCCCAGATCGATCTCTCACGTGATTCCCGAAATAGGCCTAGCTTGATTTAGCAGGGGGATGAATGTGTTGCTTTCAACTAGGCGTGCACATGTAGCGTGAGCAAAAGCTGTTCATTTGCCTGGACCCCCTTCGCAACCTTCACCCATGTCTTCCAATGTTTATTTTTGGGTGGCTTTCAACTTTACTTGCATGATGGGCCGTCCATGGCGGCCATCTTGGCTTCCGGTGGGATTTCTCTGCAATTTGTGCCTCACGTGTGCCGTCGAGGGGTTTCAGTTATGAATTTTGACTCGTGCGTGTGGTCTTCGAGCCTTCAATAGGCTTTCGAGGTTTGGGGTGGGAGCAGCTAAATAGGCCTACACCATTCACTCTACATTTACTGGGTTCATTCCTGTTTTAGTAGGCCTAAACGTGTCGTTAGGCCTGTGTGACTAAGAAACTAGGCCTAGGCATTTTTTTTGTGGAAACCGGAAATCCCAAGTCGTAAGAGCTACGAATTCTGTGATCCATCACATCTTACCTGTCGTTAACTCAAATGGAAGTCGTAATTCTAAATGGCGCGAAGGAATGCAGAAGAGGACGGGGGGGGGGGGATTAAAAATAGGACCGAGCGCTTTATTTATTAGGCCTAAAGTTCAATTGTCGGCTGGCTGTAAACTAGGTATAAAGCCCATTAGCAGTTTTGGCACTACGTTTTTCTTTCCGTCCGATGAAATGAAATTGTTTTTTTGGTTTTTCTGTGCGATCAGCAGCAGAATCGTACGACCTCACTAGGTTTCAACCAATAAATATATCGAAGAGGCACACGCGGTTAACCGGTTATTCTCGCATCATGCGACGTCGTACGACTAGCGATTGCATCGGATAGTAAGTCCGCCATCTAGCGGCATTATTTTATTTTATTTAAAGGGTCAACAGGTCATAACCCAGTATCTATTAGGATTTGTTTAATCAAATTGAATAAAAAAATAGAATTGTGTCTGATGGCGCATTAAAATCGTGCGAAATGAAATCGAGTAAAGGCGAACGCGCCTTTGAACGGGTGGGCTAAGCCTAGCCGACATTTCTAAGCTTTAAAAGAAAAGCTCCATTTCGACCTTGATGGTAATCGAGTGAGCTGGAGCAAAAGCAGTCGAGCACTGCCGTCGTTATCGCAGTTGGAGTTATCAGAACATGTCGCCAACCTCACTCTTGATAAGGTCACACTTTATCTTTCGTTCGCGTGCATGGTTCAAGAGGATATTTTTTCTCTTCTGTGCTGCAAGCCTGCTAAAATAATCGAGAATTATGTTCGGCTGGTGTGGCCGCGGCCATCTTGGATCCTCCTGTTGCAGTAGTAGACCCAAGGAGGCTCTATGATAGGAAATAACTCTTCGCCCCTTTAACATGTAGCCTTATGTGTAATTGTGGCGGAGCCTATTTGGCTTTTTAGTTGTAGCGCCACCTGGCGAGAGGGGCCTAGCAGACGATCCACGCAACACCCAGGGGATGGTGCAGTGGGGATCGAACCCATGATGACTCCCACAGCCTTTTTCAATTTGGAAAGGACGCCTGGACGCATAGGTTTCATCTCAAGAGTGGGTGGCTGGGCGCTAATTCGCCAGACTCTGACTTTTTGGAGGGAGGTGATTGACAAAATGGCGCGACAATGTAGCACCAATATCGGCGAGAAGTATGATGCGGATTAAATAATGTATTTGCTCATCCGGAGATAAAGCTGTTTGCGCGCCATTCAAATGCATCATGTTTAGTTTTATGCCCCATTCGCTAGATGGCGCTAGTGATTGTCGGCAAATTGAGACTTAACAGGAAAAGCTGAAGTGTTACCTCCTGTCAGAGCCCCTTTGAGTTCAGAGTAGGCCTACGGAAGCTCCATCTCGACGCAACCTCGCTCGCCTACGTCGTTACTGAATGCGAACAAATTCGCACTGTTTATTTATACATGGCAGTTTTGAGTCTTGAGTTTCAGCTCAGGCCTGCTTTTTTTCTTCGCGATTCGCGATGCTGCCTGGCTTCAGCCGTCCTGCCCCTGGTTATGTTAATGCGGGGAGGATGTCAATTTCATCTCCTGTTTTCCAGAGGGGCTCTGAGGGCCCGCGTGATAGGCCTACTGAATTCGGATGCGTCCGGACGTCCAACCAGCTGTTTGTCTGCTTGTTGAAGCAACATTTGCAAGAAACTGGAACTGGGTTGAGCTTCACGTTACATCTGGGCTCAAGATGATGGGCTGGGAGTGGAATTTGCCGGGCTTCGTACATGTATCAGCTCTCCCCTTGTCCTTTCTCTACCTTCTTCATCCCTCCTCAAGCGCCGTTTCTAGGTTTCTATTTGTGCGTGGGCGTAGCTGCACCCCCATTCAAACGCTCCACTATCTCCACACGTGTATTCGATGCTGTACAAGTGTACATAGGCCCACGACCCACTGTGCTACGATGGCTGCCTGGCTGGGTCAATGTGCTTCTTCGCTATTACGCAGCTGCTGCGAGCCACCATTCGGGCCTATTCCAGTTGCATCATTTGATCGTTGGTGTGAAATCTCCGATAGCCCAACACGTGACCAGTGGATTCCATGTCTCGTATAACCCTCGCCTTAAGCTGGATTCCCACTGCTCCGATCGCGTCCGAAATGATCCGCCAATCCGTTCGTTGTCATGGGAACCGACGTATCGGATTGTCGAAATGACGTCATACCATCCGCATGAAATATTTCATTCGAATTGCATTGTCGTACCGTATCGGAAGAGGTTTCGTCTGCCAACAAAATGGCGTCCAATGAAGCTGCAATGAAAACGCAACGGACAAGTGGGAACTCCACACAACAAACGATACGTAGCGCACGGAATCTTGTCGTATCGTATCGGACGCATCGGAGCAGTGGGAATCCAGCTTAAATGTCACGTTGTGTGCAATGCGTTGTCTGAGGCAGATACATGGAGGCCTATGCAAATCACTAGCAGGCCAAAAGCACCTGCAACGGCGCATCGGCTAACGGAGCGATGACGTCATTGAACGATAATTTCATTATCTGGGCCAAGGCAATGCGAACTGTTGTTGACGGTCGGTAGGAACTACGAACTAGTCCATGGCGCGTCGTGGACTAGGCGATCGTTGCTGACGTCCTCGACGACAGTTTGGGGTAGAAATTGACAATTCAGACTAATGGGAAACGTGCTTTGCACAGCTTCAGCGTCAAATCGACTCCCATCTTTGCTTTTTGCATCTGTCTCCTCGTCATCCTTTCCACATGGTTCTGTAGGCCTACTTGAATCCAGGGTGGGTACTGTTAAAGTCCTATGGGAAATTGAGCAGCTCATCTGCAATAGCGAACAAGTCCTTTGGTGACCTGTTCAAACAGGTGATGTCCAACTAACTTACGTCCGGCTTTTTCCTTCCATTGTTTTCTGTCAGCAATGTAAGCGCGTCCGAGTTAGGCCTAATGTTCTCTTGTCCTTTTAAATCCCATAATGGCGCTGTCTGTGTCAAGATTTAAGCCTACAATGTGGCGACACGTGCAACAACTCAACAAGGTCCCCTTTCAGGTGGACGTGATTTGAGAGAGGCCTCGTTCAATAGGCCTAGGCCAAGTTTCCTATCGCGGCCATCTTGAAGTGCACATTCGAGAGATAGGCGAGGGCGTCGCTGTCTCAATTGAGCCAATAGTTTTTCCTTTAATTTGATCGCTGTTCAGATAAGATCGTGTTTTGCTTCTCGTCAGCCTTCGCGTCGCTAATACCTTTGCAGTCCTTCTGCTTCTCTCGGAGCATCCTTCGAGGCCACCGTACTTCCAGTTGCCGCTGTCGTTGTCCTTGTCACGAATACCCCACCCCCATCTTGTTCAATTGATGTTGGCAAAAAATCATCCAACTTGGACGTCTTGCTATTTCTTTCAATTTCTAAGGTTATCAGCTTTTAAATTTAAATTCTATCCAATATACATGTAGGCCTACATACCTACGCCTAAAGCGCGCCATGCGTGTTAAAACTGAGTCAGTTTTAACGCGTATGGCTCGCTTAAGCCCCCTCCAGTTTCAAGTTGGTTTCGCCACTAGGCCTAGGTCGTGCTGCTTTTACGCAAAAAAATCAGGTGTTGAATAGGCTTATACTTGCATTGAATCTTGAATTTTTTGTTTTCCATAAGGGCTAGGCTGGCAGCTTAAGCTGGCGATGACTGAGCGCAATCTTCATTCTAAACCTTGTCGTTCATTTTATCGCCATATTCATATGAAGGTCAGACCTCAGACACGATTTCTTCTTCATCTGTTGTTGTTGTTGTTTGGCTGGCATTCGCACGCAGCGCACAAGTAGGCCTAAGTAGACCTACATTATTTCTCTCGTGGAAGGATTTTTACGTAAATAGTGGGAGTTTGATGAGTCGATGACCCGACGATGTTTTCAGAGTTTATTTCTTTATCTCCGGCCGGAGGGGCGCACGGGGATATTAAACGGGGGTTCGTCGTTGAATGCGCGAATAGCTTCTAGCGACTCGCGCGCCCCCTACATGCGCGCCATCTCCGATTCTGCACCATCCGTTATCGCCAGACTTCTGTTTACACAGTTTGTGCACTTTTGAAATTTGATCCAAATCAAGCGTGGTAGGCCTACTTGGCCTCGCCTTGAGCAGCTCCTGTTCCCAGCAGGATCGCGAGGAATTAAATCCCTGTTTGCGCACACAAGACGTTGACATGGACATTGGGCTTGAGAGCAGAAGACTGGATCTCGACTAGCCATAATTCGGGTGAAAACAAAAAAGGGATTTGTGGTTTTGTCGAAGAAGGGATGCCCTTTGTTTTATTCCTGGGGATTAGGGAGGCGGAGTGGATTTAAGCCTCGAATTAGGCCTCCCACTTGGGTGCTTTATGTGCAAAAAGAATAAATTCAAGACATGCTGACAAAGTTTTACTTTTGTGACTTTGGCCAATTTCTGCGAGTCCTATTTTCGTTTTCGCGGGGCGTATTTTTGCTTTCCAGGAGGAGGGTTGAGTCTTTTATTCTCGGGCTGACCGGGCGTATTTATTTATTTTTTATCCCTTCTATCTCGACTGCGATTTCCTCTCCTAAGAATCTGCTGACTCCGGCTCACACGTTGTAAATCTTCCCCTGTACGCCTGTTTTTTTGCTTCGCTTTTCTCCCCTGCGCTAATCACGGTTGTTCCCACTTTAGGAAGCCATTTTTTCTCTGCTTTTTCATTTGAAAAACCATCCTCAAGAAGCTTAAGTGATTTTTTAGGCTGGATTTTATTTTCCAATGCATTAAGCCAAGCCCACTTAGGTTGTCATTTGCATTGTTCACGTGGGCCTGTGTTCTTCACTTTTGAGTTCTTCCAACCTAGCAGATTCGAGTTTCACCTGCATCATTCCCCGTGTATTTGTGCATGGCGTGCTTGTAGCCCAAGTGAGGCCAGAGTTAGGCCTAGCTAGGCTGGACGGGTCCATGACGCGTCGTGGGCAATAACTTTTCCGTTCCATTTTCTGCACGTGCGCGCCTCCCACGTGATCCCACTGAGATTTGGCGCTGTTTGTTGGTCGAATCGAGAAACGCTGACACTTTGTTATCATAACGTTGAGTTGTTGCCCGCTTACCACTTACGTCTGCCATGTCTTTGCCAGGCCTATTGTCCAAGGACTGCGTGTTCTAGGCCTACGAGTAGTCGTGCAACAGGTTGTTTATGTTTGGCTTGTGGGTGAGTGGTTTATGGGTGGGGGCTTGAGGGGAGTGGGCATTCGCCCTCCTTGTGTTTCTCTTGCCCTCCCCCCCCCGGCCTCGTCTTCCTTCCAAAGTTCCAAGTCGCCTGCAACCCCTGCGCGATTCCTTCTCGGTATAAATTGTGAACCAGATACAGGCGAAGGCGCCAACTCGGTCTTAATTTATGGCCACCCCCTCGCCACGTCAGTCTCCCATTCTTTGCTTCTTTTTATTCTTTTCTTCCTACCCTGGGCCTAGTTGTCCAAAAACAAATCATATTAAGTTCCTCCAGCAACCATTTTACGATTTTAAAGCTGATAAGAGCGCAGAGCGAGGCTGGAGCGTCGTTAAAATATTGGTCATTGGACTCTGCGCGCGAGGGATAGCAGAGGTACAGGGTGTGTTTCGTCTCGTGAACCCGCGCGTCGTTTTCAATTCACACTCATTGAACATTCTGGCGCCATACGACGCCACCTTCGCCCCTTCAATAAATCTTCATCCGATGATTTTCATCGATCAATCGCATGCGGGCCTCACCTTATCGCTTCCCTTTCATCGGGCTTTATTTCCAATTAATAATCCAAAAGATTGTGGCACCCCGCGTTTTGGCTCCGAAGCGTTTATTTGGAGGCAGCTCGAAGGTGCGTGCTGGTGCAAATTGCATCCATCCATGTACTCGTGCATGTATTTTTTATGGGCCATCGTCGGTTTTGCACGTTACGCCGTAATGCACTAGGCTAGTTGTTTTTAGCCGTCTCACCCCTCAGCATTTCGTATGCAAACAATATCGATTGCATTTCTGCATTATGCACGACTTCCTAAATGCTTTTCCTCCATTTTTTAATGCTCAAATGCTGAGGCTGGACGGAGGGGCAGAGGCTGTGGGTGGGTCCGTGGGGTTCGAGCCTCCGAGGATTTTGTTTTACCTTCGAGACTGCTAAGGCCCACTTTGCGGGCCACCTTCGTTCGTTTGTTCGTTCGTTCGGAGGCATGTCACGTGACACCGTGAGTGTGTGTGTGTACTGGTCATATAGGCATATGTTTATGCGCACTGTGCGTTGAAATTGTAGCCCTCGCGTGATGCTTTTTACGAGGCATTTTTCTAGGTGTGTTTCTCTACTCGAATAGCTCATAGCTTCGTTCACGATCCTGCGTAGCGTACGTTGCGAGCTCGCCTTCGGCTTTTTGCCATTATGCAAGCGGTTAACGATTTCAGACGTACGCTACACGGCAGGAATGCTGCCATCTAGTGGCTAGATAATGAAACTTGTCGATTGTTGCAGCGACCCGAGCGGCCGCAAGGTTAAGTATGAAACAGGTCTTCACTAAGAGGTACACACCCCTCACTATTGAAATTCCAGGGAGTTTCCAGACCTGTATGTAAGACCGTGATCCCCAGCAGCTAAAATAAAGATGGCGCTCCTACAAAAGACAGCAAGTATTTGCCGCGCGTGGAAAGTTAGTTTGGGTTCAACTCGCAAGTATGGACAAAATGGCCGAACATTGACGTACGCTGCGCTGTGCATAAGCGCATTCAAAGCTTTGGTAGGCCTACGTGCTCGGTCGGGGGACCGAGCGTTTTTTGTCCGCGACAATATAATTACCCCGGCCCTGCGTTTGTCCCCGGGGCAGGTAATTACTAATTATCAATGATGCCTTTCCCCTTAGCTTTCAGCGTAAACACACGAATGGCGAATAGAAACGCTCTCGTTATCATCGAAATTACCTCTGGTGGCAACAACATCTCTTCATCGCTTTGTTTGTCACGTGTTCCATTCCAGGAGGCTGGCTGCGCTACCACGTCTTATCAGTACACACTCTGTAGGCCTATTTTCCTTTTTTTCTATGGCCTTATCAATTATTTTGACGCATTATATGACGGCCCATGTATACAGCGTAGAAGTGGACTTATTTTCACTTTGCAAGTCCCCTCCTCACTCGGAGCGTCCAATGAAGGCGCTTCCAAGCCTATCATACATTCCGAGTTAGTTAGCAAAGCTCATTTAGCCAGGCAATCTTCGATCGTTTTAAAATTTACATTTTTAAATTGCTTCCTAAGTAGATTCGGATAGGCCTAGTGCGAGAATCATTTTTTTCTTGTTGCAATTTTTAATTTGAGAATTAGTTGGCTGAAGCAGAGATTAGGCCTACAGATGGATGATTTCACGATTATTCGTGTGAATGTATTTTTATTAGCATTTTTAGCATTAAGCTCCCTAAACCTGATCCAAGATGGCGGCGGCGGCAAAGTAGACCAAGGTAAATGAAAATGTGCGCCCGGTGTCAAATGAAATCGATAGGTAATTAATTGGTGTTCCGCCCGGCACCAGTTGTACGTCTATCGAGGCGCCACCTGGATTGGATTTTTCTCTTCTTCGCACCCACGTGACCCCCATAAATCTAGGTGGGTCTGTTTGACAGCTTACAGCATATTTGATGGAGTCTGGTGTGAGCGATGAGGTGCGTGTGAGAGGTTGATTGTGCTTGATTAGCGGCAGCTAAGCCTATGGGCATCCTCCCAC
>JAQIYI010000825.1:0-15185 GCA_034700265.1 Polyzonium germanicum | reverse complement strand
GATTGATAGTTGGCACGATGTGGATGTCCACGGTGTCCAGCAATTGTTTCACCCGAATGGACGTCTCATCCGCGTAGCTGCGCACCAGCAAATCTATGAGTCGAATCATCAAGTATCGTCCGACGGCCTTAAATTCAAATAATTCATTTGAACGTATTAAAAGAAATGAGATTAAAGGCGCGTCCCAGTAAAAGCTAAAGCTGGTGCAACCTGGAACAAAAACATATGTGGCGTAAAATAACCAACCTTGTATCTTTGCTTGCGCATATCTTACAAGTTGGCTTGCATTAAAATACCTTACGGTATATTTTTATAAGTTAGCTTTTAGTGTGAACGCGTAAAATAAAACCGGCCGACCTAAGACACGCTCTGGCGAGCATTTGCGCGGGGGCGTGTGCCGCGTGAAACCAGCTAGACTTAGGACTACATGAAGGCCTTGAATAACCCTTAAATTGATCCTATTTATTACCTCATTGCCGTGCATGTTGGCCACGTATTTAAACATGGGCATCAGCAGTGGCCGTATTTGTCGGACGTTTTCATCGGCCGCCATGGTCACGTTCGACCTGATCTGAACGGCGTACAGCTGTAGGCCTTCCGAGCTGAAGCCCAGCGAATACGGGCGTACTAGACGCGGATATGACGCCGTCAGATTGCGCAACCACGCTTCCAGTTCCTTGTGGTTGGAAGGCACGGTCGTGGTCGACGTCGCAGACGAAGCATTGGCCGTGACGAATTCGCTGGAAGGACCGCGACCGACGTCCACAGCCGCCATCGCCCGATTAGTCTTTCGGTCGAAATTGACTCCCACGCCGACGGCCACTGTGAAGCACGAACAGAAAATAAAAATTAAAAACATTTTGTTTAACTTTTGACCAGAATTTAGGCGGAATCTTCGACAGCTGTCCACGAAGACGCAGCAGCACCACAAGCGAGCCGCCATCTTCGCACCAAGTGAACGAATGACGTCACATGACGTCATTTGCTTTGCCTCGCCCGGGTCTGCCTAAATAACTCATTTAGCTAACTATTAATTATTACGGTAGTTAATTTACGGCAGATAATTTAATCGAATATTAAATTTACCGTATAACTCGTTTGCCCAAGGGAGTTTCGCTGCTCTCTAGCCGGTCTGGCTGGAGTATTCAGATTTTTAAATTAAAAAAGTAATTCATTTTCTTTTTTTTATTTTGTTTTTCGGTTTTAAAACATTTAATATGAAACTACGGTCTCAAAAATGAATGATCAATACATGACAAATTGCGATAAAGTTGAGGTAGCTTAGAACAATCGCGTAGTTTTAGTCAAATAAAATCTATAAATATAGATGAGAATTTATTATTAGATATTAGATAAGAATGATCAGAAAAAAATAACTGCAGCTTCAGTGTTCGGTTTACGCACACTATTTATTATTTCTATAAAGTTTATTCCATTTACAAGTATATGCGTTCATAAATGAACATTTCACAACCCAATTAGTGGCCACTAATTGGGTTGTGTTAAAAAAAAAAGGTGTTAGGATTTTAAATTTATATTTTGAAGGAATGGCTTTTTTAAATTATAACTTTTCCCCCAGTAAATCTTTAGTTTTGAATTTTAACTAAGCGATTAAAGTACTTTAATCGCTTAGTCAAAATTCAAAACTAAATTTACAAATTAATCCTACGGTACGTGTATATACGGTACCTTAACTGCAGTTATATTTGCTACCAATTAAAAATTTGATTCTGGTTTAAGATCAGAATCAGCTCAGTAAAACTATGCGACAAATGACAATTAAAAAAAGTTGAAACAAAATAACTGTACACAATATACTACCCGGTAGCTTAGTCGCTGTCACTTTCTATCACGTATCTGGCTTTAAGTGGACGTTTCTTGGAAGCAACTTGACCATCAGACTCTTCTTCCTCTGATGACGACTCTTCTTGTCCAGACTCATCCTCTGACGACTCTTCCTGTCCTGACTCTTCCTCTGACACCGACGTTTCATCTTCCGTTCCGCTGCCTCGGTAAGACTCATACTCTGTGTCGCTCAATTCCTCCGTCGCCGTGACATCTTGCGTTCCGCTGCCTTGGAAAGAATCGTGTTCTTTATCGGTAATCTCGTTGTCGTCAGTTGTCTTGTCGATGATGTCGTCCGCGTTCTCGTCATCCGAGTTTTCCACAATGTCGTTGCTTCCATCATCAAAGATCTTGGACTTACGACTATCCTTCTTCGCTTCCTCGGCCTGCACGACGCCGTTCTCCTTATCATCAATGACGTTCTCGTCCTCTTCAATGTCGTCGACAATGATGTGGCTTTGAAGATTGAACAACATGGACTTCCGGCGATTTCTTTTGGCTTCCTCCCGCTCAGGGTCGATTGAAAGGCAATCCGATTCAAGCGGAGTACCGGTACGAGCATCAAAAAACTTCCCATCTTGAAGCTCGCTTGAATTCGATGCACCTGTAATTTAAATTTACACTAATAATAGTAATAGAAATAAAACTACAGCTGAAGCTGGAAAACAACTTTTTGAACTAGAAATCAAATTTCTTTATACCGCTCTCATTGGAGTGCTGATGATTATGTGCTAGTTGTTCTATAGTAGTCTTCCATTTAGTTGGCGAATCAGAAGAGATCTCCTCTTCTGATTCGCTAATTACAACCACATCATCATCTGAGGCTCTGTCAAAAAGTAACGAGGTATTAGCCTATTAGGCATCCAAAGAGATTAAAAAAATCTTTAAAATATACACACTCGATGACAATGCCGCTTGAAGCCTCGTCGAGCGTGTCCTCGGCAAATAGGCTTCCAGTATCATCATCATCCACGTTGAGGTCTTTCAGATCCACAACAGTAGGCAGTTGCTTCGATGGAAGGCGTGGTTCTTCGACTTCGTTCAACTCCAAGCTGCGGTCTTGATCGCTAGTGTCTTCACTTGTGTCTTCGCTTGTGTCTTGGTTGCTCTGTCTACTAGTGTCTCCGCTGCTGCTGCCAGTAGACGTTGGTGGTGGCGGTGCTTTGGATGAGTTGAACTTCAACAATGGCTTAACAGTCAATGTAGGTTTGTGAACTGGAGACGATTGATCATCAATATCGTTTATGTTCAAGTTCTGTATTTGCGATTCCAACAGCAGGTCTTGCGCACGGTTGACCTATAATATTTAAAAAAAAACTCAGTGTATTTACTACAATTTATCAGAAATAGACTTAGCCTGATTAGGAAAGTTAAGCTTATTTAATTTAATGTCACCTTGGCAGTGATGTAAGCACGAGCTTTATCGTCATTTTCGTGGTCATTTTCATCAGTTGCCGGGATGGTGAAAAGAAGATCGTGATCACTGATCCCAAAAATATCTGCTCGTAAATAAAAAATTTGCCGAGTTAAAAAATACATACAGATGTGCAGTACAATCATGACCAATCATACTGACCGAACGAGTAGAGTCGAGCAATATGGGCATCTAGTTCGGTATCGGTGTTTCGGTTCTTAGAATGCATTTTCTCAAGCTGGACCTGAGTTGTTGAATGGCGAGTGTCATCCAACGTGAACAGCTCGTACAATTCTTGGTTTCGGAAGTAGCGAAACGGATTCTTGTCGCCCTCGGTCGTCTGCTTGTGCAGCGAGTGTTTAAAAACCTGACGCCTGTCCAAATCAATTAATAAATGGTTCAATAAAATTCTTATTATAGCAATACTAACCAGTAATCACTCACCGATAGATTTTTTCCTCCACTGTGCCACACGTGATCAGTCGGTAGACGATCACCGGATTCTTTTGGCCGATGCGATAACAACGATCGATGGCCTGCGAATCGGTCGCCGGATTCCAGCTGGGGTCGAAAATGATAACTCGATCGGCAGACGTGATCGTCAAACCGACGCCTCCCACCTGCGTGTGCATAAAAAAAGCAAAAATGTACTAGTGGTTCAGCCAAGAGTAGAACCTGCCAACAAAAATACTAAATTACCTGCGACGTCAGCAACAAGACGGTGTACTTTGGACGACTGTCGAATCTCCTTATTATTTCATGGCGTTCTTCTGACGACTTGACAAGGCCATCGATTCTCAGCAACTTGATTCCTACGCCACTCAGAAGCCGCTAAATAAGTTACAAGTTGTGAAGTTGAATATAATACATCAATGAACTGAGCAATAATCACAAACCAAAAAGGATAATTAATTGGAGAGCGACCTGAGCTATATCAAGAATTCGACGCGACTGTGAGAAGACAAGACAGCGATGCTTCTCTTCTTTCATGTTCTGTAGCAACTTTATCATGAAATCCATTTTTCCAGATTCTGCCATGAGATCTTTGTCAGAAACGTGATCGTAATCGACTACCGATCCGTCTGTGTACCTGCGTAAGGAAAAATTACAAACCAAATAAGATCACACTTACGAATTATTTGCAATGCAATAGAATTATAATTGAAATTTATTAAATTAGAATTAAAAAGGGATTTAATTAAAATAAATGCGCAAGTGTTTGAATTTACTCATTCAAGTCATCGAGGCCCAGAGATTGATACGCTCCAGCGTTAAGAAGACGCGGGTGGTCGCAAATTTTTTTCATCACATTAATTTCAACGAGAGGAGATCGAGTTGTCATCAGGACCTGAGATAAAACCCAAAATTAGATACAAAATCAAATTAAATGTAAGCCCTGAAATAAAAATAATAAAAACTAACTTCTTTTACGCTGTCCTGACTCAAGAAATCTTTATATATCTGAATTTGCTTGCAAGATAAGAATGTCCAGACGACGAAATCATTTTTTCGTCCAAGAGCTTTAGGTCTAATGTGGGCGAATAAAATGCGGTATTTAAAATTTAAATTTAAAAAATCTTAAACCTAAAACATTAAACTATTTTGCTTAATTGCCTGTGAACATTGTCGCCGCCTTCGTTCTCCTTGTTGGCAGGGCCCATCACTTGGTCCTTGGTTCTTCGGAGAAAATATGGCTCGATGGTCTTGCGCAATGACATTGCCATCTCACTGCCCAGTCGTTTCTCACCAGCCGTTGAATCCTTTTCACGAGACTTTGACAGGAAAAATAAAATGAATAAACATAAACAAGGATATCGCACATTGTAAACTTTATAATTTTTCAAAGCCGGAAATGCAACTTACGCGTTTGATCGGAGCCTCGAACTCCATCTTGAACGTTTTCTGAAGCCCCAAAAGGCAGCCCTTGTGCGCGAAGTCGAACAACGACCAGAGCTCAAGTAGGTTGTTTTGAATCGGTGTGCCAGTGAGAACAATTCGATGCGAAGACGGGATCGAATGGGCTCCCTTTGTGCACTTTGTAGGGTTTTTGATCTTGTGACCTTCGTCCAAGACGAGGTAGTCCTATAATAAAAAATAAATGTCAATTATTTTTATTTGAAAAAAATAAATTCAGTCTTGAACTTACCCAAAGGTGACCACGGAGATTCTCGACAGCGTCAGTCGCCAGAAGGCCGTAGGTCACGAGGATGATGCCTCCCTTTCTTCGAACGTTACGCAGGATGGCTTCGCGCTGCGATTTCGTCGCTCCATGGTAATTTTGAACTCTGATATCGACCCTGATCGAAAAACAGGCAACATATCTAAGCGTTAATTCAGAGCTAGTCGAAATTAAGGTAAAACACACTGTATTTCAGGGTTGAAATTTATGGAACCATGTAATACCATTTTTCAAATTCGCCGGTCCAGGTGGCAATCAAAGACATTGGTAGGACAATCATGGCAGATTTGATTTTGCCCATGTCAAACATCGACGCGAGAAAGACGATGATCTGCGCTGTTTTCCCTAGGCTAAAAAACGGATGTTATAAATGAAATAAACATCTCTTACAAAAACAACAAAAGAAAGGTATTCAACCGATGATTCTGTCATCCTACCCCATGTCGTCACCAAGAATGCCGCCTTTGTTTTCATTGTGCAGGCCAAACAGCCACATCAGTCCCTCCTTCTGATAGTCGTAGAGGTTTCCTGCGATTGCCTTCTGAACGAAGAACCCGGGCCCCAGCCGCACCATATCGTCGCTTAATTCGGGCTCGTCCAAGAAGGCCTGAAGAAGACGCCAAACAGCGCAATATATATATACTATATAGGCCCACAATTATGCAATGGGATACCGCTAACAAAAAAAAAAATAATGGTAATCTACTAGGCCTAAATCTAGGGAAGCCAGTCAAGAGACTCGACCAAACGGCCGTCTGAGTATTAATCTATTCCTCAGCCCAACAGTCTGAGAATTAGTCCATTCCTCAGACAGACTGTGGATTAGTCGGAACTGCATGGCGGACCCGCATGTTGAAGAATTTCCAATGACTATGCCCTATGCGACGTTGCCTGTCCAGTAGGCCAACATGCAAGTTTAACCGTACGGCATTGACGTTCCCACACAATCACGCTTGATACTCCGTCCCGTTCACGGGTAAATTTTGAACAATTTAGGTGCTCTAATTAAGTTATTCTAATTTCTAACGTTAATAAGGACATCCGGCAGGCGGTGCGCGACGAAGGTGGCGCCAAGGGTACCGGTACGGTACTGTAGTGTGTAGGCCTAGTATCTGGCCATGATAGGCCTACTACAGATTCCCCGCTGTTAATCCCCGATGTCTAGTTTTTACGGCACCCATGGCTTACGGTAACTTGTGTACTGTGGTACGGTATTGACGTTGCAGACCTTGCCGCAGGCCTATACCGTCTTTTGCAGTACCGTACGGTTCGGTTGCAGTGGGTTCGTGTAGACCCCCCCCCCCCCACAAACTCCATTTTAATTAAATTAAATTCACTTTTAATTAAATTAGCGCAAGGTTTGATCTTATGAATGATTTATTTATTTGTTTAATTCTCACCTTCATTTTGGCGATTTTTTTCTCCAGTCTTTCCGTGTGCCGTATCCGCTGTGCCGTTTCGGCCGAGCGAATAGCCTTTGCCACGTTGCCGTCACCGAGGTGTTTCTTCATCGACTCGACACATTGTTGACGGCGGTCTTCGGAATCCATGATGATTGATGAAGGAATAAAAAACGAACTAAAATTGATGAAGAAATAAAAGCTGGCAAGTTGCGCAAAGCCGCAAACGACCTGAAAACCGACAGTTAAGTTAAAATGGCTGACAAACAGACACAACAACGGGTTTAAATACAAGCGGTGAAGAACAAGGAGGCCACGTGCAGAGGTCACGTGGTCATTCCAGACCAATCAGCAACGTCCGCTTTAACACGTCATCAACGCTGAAAACGTCACACAATGGCGTCGCCCGTCAAAAATTGAAAAATAATCAAAAATAAGTTTTTTTTGCAAATTTTGGCCTTAATGTTTGCAATTTGATTTATACAGAGCCCATAAAATAAAAATAATTAAAACAAATTGAAAATGACAAAATGTATAACTAAAATTGGTCAGAAAAGTTTAAAATAGGCCTATCTGCTTTTTTTATTTTGCTAATTTAGATCCAGACTTTCAAACTTGATATTCTTAAAATATGTCTAATGAAAGAAAAATGAAATTAAAATAAAATGGAAATAATTGAAAATTAACAAATAATTAAAATAAGTTAAAAAATGCAAACAAAAAAATTAAGGAAAATAGGTTTGAATTTCTTTGTAATCTTTTTCTGGCGATATAACAGGCAAAGTTTCATAATTATGCCCATTTATAGCTGATTTAATGATGCAATGAAATTATTTTTAACCATATTAATATTCCAATTACTAATGAATACATAGCCAATTAAAATATTAAAATTCCGGAAAACCGGTAACTTTTTAGCTGACTTTTAATTCACAGGTGAATACAATGGACGCGTGTACACAACAAAACTTCCGTTGACTACACCAATTAATGAACGTGATTAACTAATCAATAATCGTCAATCACCGATCAGCCCTTTTTGTCTATATGAATATGGAAATAAGGGGTAGAGAGGTTACTATATAATTGTTAATTATCATATTTGAAAAGATCCATTATAATAATGTCCCCGTTTTGTATCAGGTGATCAAAGCATTTATTGGTCAGTATGGTCATCGAGAAGTACATTCATGTATATCATAATTGTATATTATATGAAATATTTCTAAATTCGAAAATACTTAATAACCGGGCAAGATTAATAATTTTTTATCAGTCTCTCAAAAATAAGTGCCTAGAAATATCGATGCGAGCCGATTCGAGTGATTATTTCAGTTAATACGCACGGCGGATGCGCCAATGTGATCGAGTTATCGGTAATTTGAGGTTTACATACTTGAGCCAAAGCTGAAGCTGTTTATCTGCTTTTTACCACCTTTTCAAAATCGTGGGCGCAATTTTTAAATTGCAATAAAAGCGCCATCGTTTCGTTTCCATTTTTAGCTTGTCGCTTAGCAGAAGTCGATACAGCTTTTATTAAATTCTTAAGTTATAGCTTCAGCTTTAGATCGAGCGCATAAAAACACGCCATAAAATGGCGTGTTAATAACTGTTAGTGTTATTAATTTTACTCTTTTATCAAAATACGGCCCACTTTAAACGTTGTAAAAATTAAACCACTAGTTATCTTGAAATACATACAAACAAATTAAGCTCACAATCTGGAGTATTTCAACCCGCAGTGTTTTTGTATCCTGTTTGGAATCCAGTGAAGTCACTGAAACCATATAAAACCTATATGTGTGTATATACTGTATAATAATATATATATTTATATTAAAAAAAGCATATTAATGAGGTGAAAATAAGAGTAACAGATATTAATTTCAGAAAAATAATACGGGGATGTGCAAAAAACAATATTGGGCCTAATCGTGGAATCAAAGTTTTGTTAATTTTTGTGATAAAAATAATTTCAAGGTCATTTATATGAGATAAACTCATTTGGTTTATAATATTGGCATAAAATACTTCCATATAAAAAAATTTAAAAAAAAATATAGATGTTTTTCTTTAGTTTTTGCACATCCCGATATTTTAACATGGCACATAGCGATCTAAGTTTAAATTGATCCAAAACTACTATTAAGTAGACGAGAACAAAAAACCGCGTAAAAGCATATTTTTCCAACCGATTTGTTTAGGGACGTCAAATAAAAGAACAGATTTTTTCTGTTGCTTTTATGCCACAGTAACCCAAATTTCAAAAAACCATCAAACTTGTAATAAAAGTTTCAAATTTGAAACAACTGAAGAAACATGATCATTGATCAAACTTATCCAAATATAGAAAAGTTATTCGTTGTAAAGGTTTTAAAAAGAAATTAATTCATAAAAAAAGGCACAAAAAGTGAAGTGCACAACTTTGCTTTGAGGTATTTTTCTAAACCTTTCCTTTCATTCACGATAAATTAACTAATTATTATATGTAGATTTAATTAGATTTTGATTTTAAATTAAGATTTTGATTTTAAATAAAGATTTTGAAAAACCAAGCAGGAAAAAAAAGTATTTTAAAAAAATATGTAAATCGGCAGGATAATAATCGCACATTAAAAGCTAGACGGCAAAGTTGACACAAAGTTACCACACACACATACTCACGAAGAACCCCAAGTAATTTCTAAGGTCAAAGGTATAGAAACGAAGTTCCTGTGAAGGTATTTGTTGTTTTTTTCCCCCTCGGTATTTTAGAACATTCCAGGTCTGTCGTGCTCCTGGTTTCCGGACTTTTCGAAGAACATAAAGTCCTAAGTGAGGAGATATAAAAAAATGAAAAACTTTTAAACAAAACTCAAAACACGACAAATAACAAGATAACGTACGATAAGAAAGCAGGCGCCCAACATGACGGCCTTCATGCTGGCGTCCAGGTCGAGCGGGAAAGTGATGCCGAAATTATCGGCATCGGTGAAGGCCTCCTTGACCAGTCCTGTCCATTGCTTAGAAATTTTGCCCATCTCTATCTTCCCGTCGGGGGTAAACACCTGCTCGAGGATTTTATCGTTTGTGAGAAATTCATATTTGTTAGAAAATATGTATTGAACTATTATTCGCATTGCGTATTTAACGTAAGTTCGCAACTTCGCAGCAAAATTCGTCTATGAGATAAT
The DNA here is from genome assembly GCA_034700265.1 of Polyzonium germanicum. Taxonomy (NCBI): domain Eukaryota; kingdom Metazoa; phylum Arthropoda; class Diplopoda; order Polyzoniida; family Polyzoniidae; genus Polyzonium; species Polyzonium germanicum. Next base: position 5,174 of record JAQIYI010000825.1, on the reverse strand, counting down.
GTGAAACGTGCAAAGGAAGGCAACATGGAAGGTGGGACTCGCCTGAAACTCGACGTCGCCGCAGAGGCTGAACGTGCAGATTGGTCCCTGAATGCGGAGAATTTTGTCACCGGATGCGTTGCGGATCGTGAACCGAGGCGCGCAGATGCTCCACTCTTGATTGACGGTGCCGACCAGATTGCCAGGTGGCGCGTACACTTCAAGGGTCTTTTTAAAAGAATGAAAAATAATCAATGATTCAAAAATAAACATACCGGTAGCAAGTAGAAGTTTGGGGACGCCGAATAAGTACCTGAAGGCAACAAGGACACCAGCACGAAGAGCAAGCCAGCGGACGGTAGAGGTGGATAACTTCGTTCTGAGCGTTATCCAAGATCTTCATGTCGAACGGACGCATCGGACCGCAACAGCACCGCACCAGGCACGAAGTGTCCTCGACCGCATAGTACACTTTCTGGCCCATGCTGTTCAACACCAAATACTTGTTGTTCGTTTCGAATCCGGTGAACGCTTCCAGCAACTCCACTTTTTGCTTCACCAACAACTGATCGACATTGGTCAGATACTCTAGACCCTTAAAAAATTCGAATCGACCAAATACAACATTTTATTTCATTTTTGAATATGTTTTCATGAAATCAATTTAAAACTTTAAAGTAATTTCATTAAATTAATTATAGGCTACACCTAATTAAAGTTCATACCGGTGGACAGTTGGGAACACCTCTCGGAATGGCCATCCATTCGCCTTTCAAGAAAATAAACAAATATGCGTACTAAAGCACCAAATACATAAAAAACGGCTTTGCGGTTCCGGCCTAGAAAAGTTAACCATAAGTAAGTATTTAATAACTATATTTACGCACTTTGATGTCCAGGTGGTGGTGGTGGGCCGTAACCTGGCTGAGGAGCTCCCGGAGCAAATCCGACACCAGGTTGTGGATAGCCGCCAGGCGGACCATATCCGGGCTGCGGCTGTGGATATCCGGGCTGTGGCTGTGGATATCCGGGCTGTGGCTGTGGAAATCCTTGCTCGTACGGTGGCGGTGCCTTCGACATGATTAATTAATCCGCTCTACGTCCAACCTAGAACAAAGCAAAGTAAAACACAATTAGATGTAATATAATTAAACGGTCAGAACAATAATTTTCACTTAGGCCTACCGGTATTGAGTTTATTTATTTTTTTCCGATCACTTTACTAGTTAAGAAAATAGGTCTATTTTGAATAGAGCCCTAACCGTAACTTTTTTTTGCCATAATTCAGGTATTATAATTCAGCCGCCATTAATCAGTAGGCCTACTGATTGCGCAACTGACAAACCATGTTTTACTATTTGTTTTATTAAAAATAAATAAGGCCTGGGCTGGGTCTAATACATTCTGATTTCTGAGTAAAGTCTAGAAGGCCAAGCTTATTTGGGGGCCAAGGATGAAAAAATGTAGGCTTACGTCTTGAGTTTCAAAGGGAAAGTAGAAATATAATTGGAATTTCATCTTCTTTCTACATGTAGGCCAATAGGCTTTAAAAAAAGTGAAGCAACCCCTTTAAGTTGAAACAGCGTGGGACTGCTTATTCAGGCCTAAACATCGTCCATTACTGCAGAAGTGCAGATGGCGTTGCAGAGGCCAATTTTTTTTTTTTTGCTGTCGTCCCATTTGGATTCGCCATCCATTGAAGGTTGCATCCTTTGGTAGAATCTTGAATACTGTGCACAGCAAATAAGACTGTAGGCCTACAATTAGTCTAGGCCATGCTGGGGGCCAGGGCTGTCAAGGCCTACATTCATGTTCAACAACTTGCCTCTCTTTTGAGTTTTGACCACAGTCAACTACACTTCAAGGCTACGTAAACGGTAAACCAATGACAGCGACGCTACAATCAGCTTGCACACATGGCCTTCACATAGCTCAACTGAGGGGTGCTATTAGGCCTATATATTGCTGCCTGATGCAGACTCCGCATATCTAGCCCTACGCAGTCTTGAGTCAATTTCAATCAGCTAATAACTAGGGCTGGAATGCAATAAAAGTCTTGACTTTTTTGTTGCCTGTCTGTCTGTTTGTTTGTTCTCTAAAGTGAGCAATGAAACAGCTGGATGAAAAGTCGAAAGCGCTGAAGATAACTACGCCTAGTCACTATATTTTGGGAATTAAATTGAGGACGGGTAGGGAGGAATGATGACTATGAGGGGGCGGGAAGCATGGCGAATGCAGCGACATCTTAACATCGATATTAGGCCCATGCTACAACCCAACAGGGCGTGACATTGACGCAGCCACGCAAATTTAAGGTTTCAAATCACGACAACTCAAAGGTCGATCTACTAAGCATATCAACATATCGATTGATTTCGCCTTTTTTGGACATCGGTCTAGCAATTAGGCATATTGACTTTCTAATAGGCCTATATGTTTGCCTGTTTGGTTGCAAAACTGGTAACAGTACCATTGGTCCACAATAGAATATTTGCATTGCCATTACTCGTATATAATGGATAGGCCTAATAGAACATATCCAAATAGCAAAATTGGTAACGTAGCCTTAGGAAGGGGAACTTTGCTGCGAATTCGCCGAAAAATTTCTATTCCTTACATACATGTCTTGCTATTTGGCATACCGTATGCAAACTCATCGGGTGACTATACTTATCCACACGCTCAAACTGCACGGTACCGACGTATCACATGGACGATTTCTGTTGCGAATTCAGGTTATATTCGCATGCGAAACCATAAAGAGGCCGGCCACTTTTGACCATAGGTCTACATGTAATGTCATAAAGTATTCCCGTCATTCGGATGCGAATCTGACGTCACTTCACAGCAAAACAGTTTAGGCCTAGTTACTTACGTGCCAGTTGTTGTTTCGATAGTATCGCATAAACAAGTCACTACGTGCAATCGAGCCGCTTGCACTAATGCAAATCTGAGACCTGTCTCGAGCTAAGACAGCTTTAGTAACTTGAAGGGAGATTCGTCAAAATCAATTATTAGCCGATTATCATCCGCAGACTGCAGTGCGGACTGCAAGCACATCTCAATCGCACTCACGAATCTTGACTCGGCCTAGGCTAATATCCCGTCATACTCATAACCGGAAGTTGCTAAAGGCGTCTTGACTCGCGACAGGTCTGAGATTTGCATTAGTGATTCCGCCGCGTGTCGGCGGCGCATATAGGCCTAACTATGGTCATTTATACTGGGCGTACGTTCAAAGTTTCAAACTACCGACCTGCCAAACCTTTGCCGTAAATCTCAAACCGCGTGTGCACTGTGCACTGATCAGAACGATGAGTCGATGACGACGAGACGCCCCTCGTCGAGCCAAAATTCCGGATTCCAGGAAAACGCGACTTGCGGACTTTCTGAATTGTGACGTCAGAAGGCGTCGTGGCGCCGCACTGACGCGCGTCTTTGTACAGTGATAAAAGGATGTAGCTACCAAAATTCGTGACACACGTCGGTTTTCGCGTCGATTTTCTGCATAAATTTCGCAATTTCCAACGGAAATTAGTCAGATATAGATAAACAAACTCAGCTTTCCGACGGAACTGCGTCGAAAATTGTTTTTTCAGGTCAAAAAAAATGGCAGCGGACAAAAATTGACAAACTTTGGCCTTGCGGGCTTTGGCGTAAAATATCGATATTTCGATATCGCAAAACCATCGATGCGTCAAGATCGATTATGTTTGATTTTGTTTTGGTTGGTTTGCTGGAAAAAAAGAGGACAACTTGAAGAAAATGCAATAAAATAAGAAGAAAAATATTAGACATGAAAAGATAAAAAGAACAAGAAACTAATTCAGGAGAAGAAATTTTCTTTCCTAAACAGAAGAAATTTCAGACGAGGAAATTTTCATATCGATATAGTTGGGCTTTTATATCGATGCACAAACCAGGCGAATGCGATCGATATTCTATTGTTTTAAAAACAAAATTAACCCGTTTCCCACGATGGATCGGTCGTGTCTGGTAGCTGATAAACTGCGTCAAAATACCCACGTGTCAGCGGTTACCATGGAGACCGTGTTTGTGACCTTCACAACGCCTGGCCCGCGTGCCGCCAAAACATCATTTTTTAAAAATATATTTAATAAAATTTACAATGCAAAAAAAACATGCCTGCATTTTTTGTAAATTATATTCATACATATATCAGCATATTTTATAGTTCATATCTTGTTTAATAATAATTCATTCATTCTGAAATTATGAACTAATGAATGAAGTTTATTAAGCTAACAAATATTAAACAAAAGACAATGAATACAAGCAAAATACCGTATACGAACTAGACCTATAAAAGTGCTGAAATTATGAATATTAATAAAACAATGGTCTTTGTTTTGAACTTTTTTTTAAAGCCTGGTATATTTATTTTTTGTATGTGTGGGTTTCATCGGCAGTGTTCTCACGGATTTCCGCTTGACTTGATGTCGAAACGGAAAATCGTACTCAAAAGCAGACCATAGACATCGCAGCCCGTAATATAATGCATTTAATAATCCCCAATTTAAATGGCGTGTCGCCAATATCATCATTTCTATGGTTTTGTACTTATTGTTATACAGGCGGAAACAGAAACAACAAACGTGCACCTCGCTATATCTATGTTGATAACAAAACCGCGCAGCGTTTATTATCTCAGAAATTTCAAATAGCGATAGGCTAGATTGTTTTTTACGGAAATATTTTGTTGCAAAGTTAGAAAACCCTAAATTTAATAATTTATATAAGCTTACAGTGTATGATGAAATATATATCGTCTCTAACTTCCTAAATATTTTCTGAACTTTAATTTATTTTATTATTAAAAACTTCTTAGTTTGAGGACCTCTTATTTTTTACAACTTTAAATTGTTGAAGAAGTTTTAAAGACTTTTGTAAAACTTTCAGAACTTTTGATATTGACTAGGCCTATTTTAATATATTCCATCATGAGGAGGATTGGGGGGGGGTATTGTCTATGTTATGCGTTCATTCACCGTCAATTTATTTACTAGCATTAAACGACTAACCGGAAGTAAATACGAGCCACGTCAGGCAGGAGTTTGTCAAGACAAAATATCTGTAAGTTGCCAGAAAATATCATTAAAGGGGAAGTTGCAGACCAATTTTTAAAAAGCAAAAACTCGCCATTCAATTGATTAGGCGCCATTTAATGAACCAAA
>JAQIYI010000824.1:0-15186 GCA_034700265.1 Polyzonium germanicum | reverse complement strand
CGCGATAGGTCCAAATATTGATGATAATGATGGCGACTATTGTTTTGAAGTCTTAATTTATTGCTTTATTTTGTGATACATTTGACAGTTGGATGATCACATGCAAGTAATGCAACATTGAAAACCTTCAGAAAAGCTGAAAAGTCTGCGACCGTCAACTTCACAACCTTATCGGTAAGTTGAAGCCTGCATGATTAGATACTTAGAAAACTACGGTCTAAAATGGCAAATAAATGGTAATTCAACTAAACAAGTTTTATTAAAACGTGCTTTGCCTGAGCAAAGTGGGTTTTCTGGGCAGAAATAATATTGTTTAAATTTTAACTGTTCAAACAGAGACACTAACCATTGCCGATTCCCTAAATGGGTATAATTTAAAGCATTTTTTTTCTTTATTATTGTTCATACCGATGGGTTAATTGCGCAGTTCATAGGCATAGAATACTCATAAAGTCATAATCCTCTAAATTTTATTTTAAAATATATATTTTAAAAATCTTGAAACTTGTACTCGTCGTTTTGCTCGACTTAGCGAAGTTCCTTCAAAACGCTAAAATACGTTGAACTTTCACTCTGATGTTGTTTCACTTGGGTGGACACCCGTATTTATTTTTTTTTGTTTTTGTTTCTACAATAAGCTAAATACTGGCGTGATCAGAATATATATTTTTAAGGTTTATTTTGGAGAAGGAAAAAAAAAACCTTATAAAAACACAATGAGTCAGTAGATTATATGGTGTGGTTAGAAAAAAAACACCAACACAAAAGCTTTGAAAGTCATCTCCAAGTAAATACACACCTAGCCAACGTAAATTTCAAACCTACAAACTGTAATCCTATATTATCTAGTACATAGACGAGATGATAAACCCCTTAGCGTAGTTGCCTATGATTAAATTAATCACCAGGAGTAAGAAATAATTGAAATTTTATTATTTGAATTATTTATTTATTATAAATTAGATTTATATTAAGTTACTAGTCTCAATATTTGTAAGCCCATATCTGGCTTCATGTTCATTATAACATAATAAGTCTTACATAAATGCGTTAAGTTTGAGTCACCCTTAAGAATTTTAAAAGTCATAATGTAAGTTGAATCACCATTAATCATAAGTTGCGATGATTAATGACAGTTTTGACAATTATGAGTAGCCCAATGTGGGACGATACCCTGCAAGCCTACAACCAGACCGTCAAAATTCATGTACGGTAGTTTAATTAATTGTCCGCGCGAGCGAAGGACTTCTCTCGTTTATTCCTGTGAGTTTTCTGTGAGCTGCACGTACAAATAACAATAAGCGTATGCGATGGGGTTTAAGCGTATGCGATGGGGTTTAAGCATCCAGATCTGGATGCATCCCTAACCCCATCGCATGAGATTTAATTGTTCTTTGATCGAAGTAAGGACATTAGATGTCTGAATTACTGGCGACTAATTGCTTGTAAATCCCTCATGAGTGTCATTGAATGTCTGCGTATTTTGAGCCCAAAACTTAGTTACAATTTTGTTTAATTCACAAGCTCGGATTGACAATCGAGTTCATTCAGTCAAGAAAACAAGGATGAATGTTTCACGTATTCACACAACATCGACAGTGTTTAGATTTTACAGTTTTAAACTTTAGGCCTATTTACATTAGGATTTTCACAACAACGCCTCAGACTTGCTGTTAACACTTCTTAAAAGATAAACAACCGACTAAGTGGACTCTTGAGATTGAAATCTTAAGCGCATAAAAAATAGTTCTCTCCCCTTTGCAAAATAAAAAATGCTTCGCTGGATCATCATTAGTGCTTCTAGCACAACCAAATGAAGTCCCGAAAAAAATATGCTGCAAATCAAATCTTCATTTTCCTCCAGAGATTTATTCCCAATTTACAAACAGTTCCTTGGGTACCAGGCCCCTAAGTGGGTGTCGCTCATATATGTAGGCCTGAATATCCTCAAGATAGTTATTCCGTCTCCAGACTTCCAGAGTCTCCAGACTGATGTCCTTATACCCAGGAATTCTCCAGAATTTGTTAATCTTCTTCATAGCAGAAGGATCAACGCAACTCAGAAGTCATTAGCAATAATATAAAAGAACCCCTAAACAGCATAGTAGAGTGACGTCACCATGCATGCATCCCTGTTGCTTTAAAAAAATTCACCCTATGTTCATGCTTTTTGGCCAACAACTGTTCTTCCATTTTCAATAATTCTGAGTGGTTTTTTTTTGCTGCATGTCTGTTATAGGCCAACAATTAGAGAATCCGCCCAAGTGAGAACAGATGGCTTCAACAATGTCCGCCATGAACGATCTGATCGCCAATATCACGTTGTCGACGAGCCAACAACAACAGCAGTTGATGGGCTCAGACGATGACGTAGTCGCAGTACTAGCCGGACACCTGATGCATCCGACTCTAACGGGATCATCATTGGCAGCCATTCAGAATCCGATATTTAACGGGACGTCGTCGACGATTGACGACGGCCGTCGAGACATCGTCGAACCTCAATTGGCTCAAATCATCATGTACCCAAGAGGAGCCACACTCTTCGCCGCTGCCTGCTGCGTACTCTTCATCGTCGTTGGAACATTGGGTATTTTGCAATTAAATAAGTCCGATTTTGGGAACTAGGTTGGCAATTTACGATTATATCAAAAATCTCAACAAAAACAAATTGCAGGAAACCTGATCACCATTCTGGCGCTTTGGAAATGCAAGAAACTGAGAAACAACGCGACCACGTCCTTCGTCATGAGTCTGTGCATCGCAGACTTGATTTTCTGCAGCGTCAACATGCCGTTGACCGTGTCCAGATACATCCACGAAGCGTGGATATTTGGCGACACTCTGTGCACACTTTTCCCGCTGTTTTTCTACGGCAATGTGGGCGTTTCACTCATGTCCATGACGGCCATCACCATCAACAGGTGATTATTATTTGTATTTCAATTAAAACGCATTTTCATTGGACCCTAGTTTCAATTTATCGGGGGTCGAACTTGGAGGTGGAAATTAGGCGTCTGTATGCTGTGTGCGTATGCAGGATTTTGAAGGGAAGCGATTAATTTGGGCAGTTTCCTTCGATCAAAACCATTATGCCGGTACCACCCAATTGATTGAGTTGATTTCAATTTGGTAATTCTTGATTATTCCTTAAATGCAAAATGATTAAGGTGTTTCATTTGCTGATGATCTCGCTCCAACAGGTACATCTTGATTGGTCATCACCAACGCTACGATCGGATTTATCAGCGCCGCAACATCGTCCTCATGATCGCCTTTGTCTGGGCATTCAGTTTCGCCATCCTCGTGCCGACGCTCGTCAAATCCTGGGGTCACTTTGGCTACAGTGCCGAAACTTTCTCGTGCACCATTCTGAAACTGGACGGAAAATCACCCAAGAAATTTCTGTTCCTGTTCGGCTTCCTGTTGCCTTGCATCGTGATCGTGCTCTCGTACTCTTGCATTTTCTACAAGGTCCGACAGAGTCGTCGAAACTTGGCGGCACACAGGTACAAATGTATAATATTCGAACATACGTGCTCAACCAAATTGAAAGTCGTGAACTGATTAAATACATTGTAAATCGTTAATGATTATTCATTTGGGAAATCCAATCCTGCAGTATTGTCAGCAAGGACATCGTCAACAACATAACCAGCAGCAGCAGTAAAAAGTTCGCAGAGGACATCCGTCTGACCAGACTGATGCTCATCATTTTCGTCAGCTTCATCGTCTGCTTCCTGCCGCTCATGATCACCAACGTGTTCGACGATAACTTCGTTTATCCGGCGGTTCACGTCGTCGCGTCCGTTTTGGCGTACGCCAGCAGTTGCATCAACCCACTCATCTACGCAGTGCTAAATCGCCAGTATCGACACGCCTACGCTCGAGTTCTCTGTCAGTCGGCGAACCGTCGACGAGGGCGAGGTCAAGGGCTGTTCACCCTGATCCTCGGAGGACGAGGACGAAGGAGTCCTGGAGGCGGCACGACCAACAGTTCTTCCAACTGCAGTTCGGACAGATCCAAGACGGTGGCCACGGAGATATACCAGTACAACGCGATGACCAAAAAAGTTCAAACAGCCGCCGCGTCAGCTGATAGGAGCGACGCCAGCGATGGCAGTAAACCATTCACGGAAGAATGAACAATAAATCAATCAATCAAGCCAATAATGGGGGTCAACAAACAAAACGGAAGTCCACAAGATTTTTCATTTGTTGAAAATAGCGGCCTACTTGGAAAGTTGAAAGTGCAGAGGGGAACGTTTCATAAAATTGAAAGAAAAAAAAAATTGGAAAACGAATCAATCGAGGCCTACTTTTGATGAGTTTGGCAGCAACGCAGCATGTATTATTGTATTAACTACTTTGTAAGAATTAGCACCTGTGCATTTTAAGACCCATTAACCTTTCTTTCTTTTATCGGTCGTATCATTTTAGTTTTAAATACATCATTATTGTAATCTTAACTTAATACGTAATCAGTGATTTTAGTGTTTACTTACTTTACTGTAAACTCTTACACATTGTACATCTGTAGTTGCTGTATAAAAGTTTTCTTTTTTACTTTTAAACTGTTCGTTTCATTTTTAACTTCAATTCTTACTCTAACCTCTCTCTCGCTACCTTCCAGTTCCCACTAAAAATTAACCGAAATTAATTAATAAAACATATATGAAGGTATTCCATGGGGGTGGGGGGGGGGAGAATATCGTTATTTGTACATGCAGTTCTCAACGTAATAGCATCGTTGTCATATAAGCTTAATACTAAATTTTTAGTGGCTGATTGAAAGATAGGACTTAGAAGATAAAAATGCATGATTTGAGTCCTACCATGAGTCGTCTTCAGTTAGTGAAGTCGTTGACGATAAATCACTCGACCACGCTTGATGACGTGACTGATGACGTGCTCGTGGTTGCCGAACTGATAGATCAGATGTTCCCACCTTTGAAATGCAAATAAAAAAATTAGCGTCAAGAAAACTCGTTCCTACTTACAAAGCAGTTAAGCTGGTTTCACATGGGCGAATTTTCAGCGAATTCGCCCGCGAATTCACCACGTGACAACGTTGGACCAATAAGCGCCTGAGAAAAGTAGTCACGTGAAGCGTTCGCTGGCGAATTCGCCAGAAGTTCGCTGGCGAATTCGCCAGAAATTCGCTGAATAATTCGCTCATGTGGAACCACCTTTAGGCTGTTATCGCTAATTACTAAGTAACGTGGAATTTTACAATGAAATATATTTTAGAAATTAAGCCAGGCTACTTAATTAATTGCTGAAACCTACATAGCCAATTAAATACATAATAAACGCATAATTGTTAAATGAAAATAGTAAAATTGATTACTTTGTAGCATTGATGATCAAAAGGTCGGCGAATTTTCCCGCCTCCAGTGATCCATGAGTCTGCGAGCGCCCAATCGAAGCAGCAGCGTTCAGGGTTGAAGCAACCAGGACTTCATTCATGCTCATACGCATATAAATGCAGGCCAAGTGCATGGTCAACGGCTATAACCAAAAAGAACAACAAATTTAAAATCAATTCAACTCTTTTAAAAATAAAAAAATTCTTTCAATAACAAGTAAATCACCATCGAGAAGCAGTAGGCGTTCGGGTTGAAGTCGGTTCCTAGAGCAACCGGAACACCTTGTTCGATCATGCGACGAACAGGGGGAGGATTGAGTCGCAATATGTAGGCGGTGGTTGGTAACGCGACAGCCACGCATTGCTTAGCTGCCATGGTTTGAATGCCTGCCTCACTGACCTCCTCAAGATGGCTGATTGCCGTTGAGTTCAATTCGGCTCCCATCTACATCCGTATACAGTACGTTTTATCTCTCATATCAAATCAAGAGCGAATCATTCTCAAAACTATTCTGGACAACTTCTCAAATTAAGCTTCAATACAAGCTCACCTCGGCTGAAAGCATCGGATGAAGTTCATCACCGTGAAAGTTTATGCGAAGCCCCAGCTGCTGACCGCCTTGCAGTATCCTGCGCGTCTGATCGACGTCGAAAACACCATTCTCGCAAAAGACGTCGATATTTTCCACGTCCAGTTGGCCGGATTTCATGAGACGACCGACAGCCGGAAGTTGGTCTTCCAAGACGGCCTTAGTAGCTTCGTCTGACGTCATTCCTCTGAACATTAAAATCTTATTTTAGAAATAATAAATAAATCGTTTCATCGTAAAAAAAACATTAAAATGTCACTTTGGAATGGCGTGAGCTCCGCAGAAGGTCATCGATATTTCGATGGGCAAACGCTCTTTGGCAAGCTGCAACACGCGGAGCAATTTCACTTCGCTCTCCGCATCTAAGCCGTAACCAGACTTGCACTCTACGGTCGTCGTGCCGCTCCGAATCATCGTCCATAGGCGTTGCTCGAGCGACGAGTACAGTTCCTCTTCAGTCGCCTGACGAGTGTGATCCACGGTGAAGTGGATTCCTCCACCGGCACGATGGATGTCCATGTACGAAGCGCCGGCCAACTTTTAAGAAAATTACATGTAAAACAAATGAAGATATGAAAAAGTAGAGCGCGATTAATTAATTAACTAATATATGAGCGAAGGATCAGGTACACTCTGCACTTAGTGCGAACTAATATTCCAACCAACTAACAGATGAGATTCGAGTCAACTCGGACAATAAATAAGAATATTAATTTTATATAATCCGTGCAGGCTTATGCTTATACACATGTAGACTGTAGTGCTTACTTTCATGGCAAATTCGTGAACTCGATCGCCAGCCCAAACTGGATGTGTATGCCCATCAATCAATCCTGCGAATAAATCAGTAATATTTTATGGGATTAACTGAATTAGCCTATATTAAACTAATAATTAGACTAATGCAATAAAATTAATTATAAAACGGTACTCAACTTAAAATAAACTAAAGGTCGGGACCGTCGGGCCCCACTGCTCCGATACGATACGCCAATCGGGTCGGAATGACGTCATGCGATCCATATGAAACAATTCATTCGGATTGAATTGTCGTATGGTATCGGAGCAGTGGGGCCCGATCTTTACTCTAATCGCCTAATTATACCTAAGTGCTTAAAACTAAAGAAACATATTAAAAATACATTATAAAAGTAGGTACAACGGTACATTTAGTCGGCTAGCTAGTGGACAATTTAATTAAAACACGTTTAGGCCTAGCAAACGATACATACATTATTACCGTGAGATAAATTAAGTCGCGCATGTTTAGTGTCAAGTGTGAATGCGGATGGCAGATTGAATGTTCTCGGTTTTCATGGAGGGCCTTGAGGAAACGGGGCCGAGGTCTATGACGCGATTGGCTGGCAACCAAAGGTCGATGATGTGTTGACGTCAGGCACTACCTTTTGAGGGCATCGCGAGAACATTCGAGAAACTCCTTGACTGACTTGTGTCTGGAAGGTTCGTGAATGTTCCACGTGCGTTTGTTGATGTTCTCGTCAAGTATATAAAGGCCAGCATCGAGCTTTTGAAACCATTCAAACCAAACCAAACGAAAGAAACTAAGTAGAGTTAAAGCTAAAGAGGCGAAAGAAGAAGTGAAAATCTTGCAATTCCAAAGACTTTTGAAAAAGTATACGGACTCAAGAAGACTTTAAAAAGACAAGTTATTGTAAAAAGTATTCAAAAGACTTTTGAAATATATTTTGAAAATCAAAATGGTAAAAAGCGACATGAAAGCACCAGCCATCGGCATCGACTTGGGCACGACCTACTCTTGCGTCGGCGTGTTTCAGCACGGCAAAGTGGAGATCATCGCCAACGACCAAGGCAATCGGACGACGCCCAGCTACGTGGCGTTCACGGACACCGAGCGGCTGATCGGCGACGCGGCCAAGAACCAAGTGGCCATGAATCCGGTAAACACGGTGTTCGACGCCAAGCGACTGATCGGCCGTCGTTACGACGATCCCAAGATCCAGGCGGACATGAAGAACTGGCCCTTTAAAGTGGTGGCGTCCTCTAAAGACAACAAGCCGACCATCCAGGTGGAGTTCAAGAGCGAACGGAAGCTATTCAGTCCGGAGGAGATCAGCAGCATGGTGCTGACCAAGATGAAGGAGACGGCCGAGTCGTACCTGGGCCAGACGGTGTGCGACGCCGTCATCACGGTGCCGGCCTACTTCAACGACTCGCAGCGGCAGTCGACCAAAGACGCCGGAGCCATTGCCGGACTGAACGTGCTGCGCATCATCAACGAGCCGACGGCTGCGGCGCTGGCCTACGGACTGGACAAGAACCTGCAGGGCGAGCGCAACGTCCTCATCTTCGACTTGGGCGGCGGCACTTTCGACGTGTCCATACTGACGATCGACGAGGGCTCCATGTTCGAAGTACGGGCGACAGCCGGCGACACTCATTTGGGCGGCGAGGACTTCGACGACCGCTTGGTCGACCACTTGGCCGAAGAGTTCAAGCGGAAAAATCGCCGCGATTTGCGCGGCAATCCAAGGTCTCTGCGACGACTGCGGACGGCCTGCGAACGAGCCAAGCGGACCTTGTCGAGCAGCTCGGAAGCGTCCATCGAGATCGACGCTCTGCACGAAGGCATCGACTTCTACACGAAGATCAGTAGAGCTCGGTTCGAAGAACTTTGCATCGACCTGTTCAGAGGCACTCTGGCGCCGGTCGAGAAGGCCCTGATGGACGCCAAGATGGACAAACGCTCGATTCACGACGTCGTCATGGTCGGCGGTTCCACTCGAATTCCCAAGATCCAGAAGATGCTGCAGGATTTCTTCAACGGCAAAGAACTGAACATGTCCATCAATCCGGACGAGGCCGTGGCATACGGAGCAGCCGTTCAAGCGGCGATCTTGTCCGGCGACAAGAGCAGCAACATTCGAGACGTCCTTCTGCTGGATGTGGCTCCGCTGTCGCTGGGCATCGAGACGGCTGGCGGCGTCATGACCAAGCTCGTCGAGCGCAACAGTCGCATTCCTTGCAAGACGTCGCAGACGTTCACAACCTACGCCGACAACCAGCCCGGCGTGAGCATCCAAGTGTTCGAGGGCGAACGAGCCATGACCAAAGATAACAACTTGCTCGGGCGTTTCGAGCTTTCCGGCATTCCGCCGGCGCCCAGAGGCGCTCCCAAGATCGAAGTGACGTTCGACATAGACGCCAACGGCATCATGAGCGTAACTGCCAAGGACGAGTCGAGCGGTCGCTCCAACAAGATCACCATCACCAATGACACCGGTCGCCTGTCCAAGGAGGAGATCGACCGTATGCTGTCCGACGCGGACAAGTACAGAGAAGAAGACGAACTTCAGCGTCAACGAGTGGCGGCCAGAAACGGACTCGAGGGCTACGTGTACAGCGTGAAGCAAGCCGTGGGTGACGCTGGCGATCGATTGTCGCAGGCAGACAAAGACAAACTGGGCCAGCTGTGCGACGCAGTCGTCGTCTGGCTCGACAACAACACGCTCGCCGAGAAGGAAGAGTTCGAAGCAAAGCTCAAAGAACTGCAGAAGGACTGCTCGCCTTTGATGGCCAAGATGCATCAGCAAGGCGGCAGTGCGGGCGCTGGACAATCGGGTTCCACGCAGAGGGGGCCGACGGTGGAAGAAGTTGACTAAATGGACTCTTAATTATAATACATATACTACTGTCGTTTGACATTTACTGTAACTTAAATTAAATTTTGTGTTTACATTGTAATTGTGAATAAATAAATGTCGTTAAAGTTAAAACAAAAATTCGGTGCCATTTGGAATTAGTCTAGGCTACATATAGATTTACGAAGCAATTAGCTAAGCCATTTAGTAGGATTCCACAATAAGCTTGCAGTGGAATGCAATGTAGACTTATATATACCTGGTAAAACGCATTTTCCGCTCGCATCCATGGTAGTTTCGAATTGATAGTCCTTGAATTTTTGGCGTATTTCGTTGTCGTATCCCAAATCAGCAATTTTGCCGTCTCTTTAAAAACATATAGAAAAAAATAAGCTCAAAGCCTCAAATTGCCTAAGCTACGCGCGTTATTTTGAGAAAAGTTGAAAATCTGATAAATGATTTTGCAACAGATTATTTTGAGCATTGCTTTGCGGCTTAGTCCATTGACTCCATTCCATTCCATTTCTCAGAGGATTTATCTACGAGTATTTCTTATATGAAGATTAGTCCGTCCCTCAGACAGGACTGTCTGAGAATTAGTTTATCAGATACGCCCCCACTGAGGATAAGCCCATTCCCCAGACATCCGATGTCTGGCCTCAAACAAACGGGTCTGACGATCAGTTTGACCGAATAAAATGGTCATATATGGCTACATACATGTATTTAGGCCTACTTGCATTACATTTAGGCCTACTTGCATTACATTTAGGCCTACCATACACACTAAGGTAGCGTACCGGTACACACACACACGTGACATGTCCGTGTGAATGCTAGCTACCATTGCAACTAACCTAGTAGGCCTACACATTGATGAGAGAGCTGATCGAAACGTGATAATCATTCGTTTATGAATCTAAACTTTTAAATTTCCTGTTAGGCCTATTTCCTCATTTCAGCCAGCCATTAGGCCTGAGATAGGCCTTCAGCCGTACATGTAGGCCTACGATCAAATGATTGAATTTAACAACACTTACTTGGAGACGACGATGCTGAGTCCTTGGTCGCCATTCCTGCGCAAAACCACCACATCGTTCATACGCGAACCAGTTAGAAATCGTTCTTTTTTTGAACAAACCGTCACAAGTTCTTCCGCGGAGTGGACGAGCAAGCTGCACAACAAAGAGGCCATCTTGTTTTTCGTTTGAACTTTGCTCACTGTGACGTCACTTGTGATGCAACCGGAAGCAGAATGCTCCACTTCCGTGTCGTCGCCTAGCAACCCCAGGACGCCCTCAACAAAAAGCGCGTGGACTTTTGACAGCTGAGCTGACAGGAAAAAATATAAAATTAAAAAATCAATAAATAACCATGGAAAGTGAAGTGACTTTGAGGTTGCCGAAAATAAATACCAGAAAGCAATACAAACAACCTGCACCCAAAACGGAGGACTTTCAGCCCGGCAGCTCTGGCTTGACGGAAAATGTTGGCCTATTTAAACTGCCAATGCTACCAGGTTCATTGCTCTGCAATATCTGCGGCTCTGCCACAGGAAAAGACATTTTTAGCAATTAAATTACAATATTTCTTTCACAGGCATGTCGAGAAACACAACGAAGAAAAGTAAAGAGGGATCAATCAAAGATTACATAAGGAAAAAGCGTCAATTGCAGATGATAAAAGTACAAGCCCATATTAAACCTTGCTTTATATTAAATCGACATGTAGATCTACATGTAATTGATTTTTTTATATTTTAAATTCGTCACTTTGTAGTTCAGTTTAGATATCAAAGAGGCGGAAGTGAATGATTTGGCTTCATCCATAGAGAACGAGCGGAAAGATTTGCTGCAGGCAGAAAGAAACTTGGAAATGGAAACCAAATCTTTTGAAGAATTCAAGTTAGAGACGACACGATCGGCCAATAAAGCCAGCAAAACGTGTGAAATGCCATTTTTTTATTTAAAATACTTTTGATTTACGGTATCGTAAAATAATAAACATCGATGTCGATTAAATTTTTTTTCTTTCCAAATTGTTAAGCGCCAAAATTGCAGTAAAATCTAAAATGGAAAAGGTCGAGGAAATAGAACGTCTTGGTGATCAGATTGAGCACATAAAGGAAGAGATGAAAAAGTACGAAGATTCGCTGAAAGAGTCTCAAGATCTAAGAATTTTCTTTGAAAATCTTATACCACAAGTGAGACACGTACGCTCAGTATCTTTGTTTGCTATAAATTGCATACCGGTAATCAAATTAACTTGACTGGAATCTTCACAGCATGAAGATGGTTTCAACCCCAAAGAATTGTTAGCGGTCTACGACGAGATCCGAGAAGAAATTTGGCTGTTATTCGCAAGCTGGACCACTAAAGAAGAAACAGCCCATTTGATCAGGGAACGCATGAAAGGGCTAAAGGAAACCTAGTACGGCTGCATGTTATATTAGGAATCAATACTTAAAATAAAGGAAAAAAAAACATTTGATGTAATCAGTTGGACAACGCTCGGACAACTGTTCTATCTGTAATGTACGTTAACAATGCCCCCTTGTTGGAAGGCAATCACACGATGGTTTGAATAAATTGACGCCATCATGTTCCACGACCTCGGGATAGTTCAATTCACACTTACCGGTGAGCTACTGATGATTTGAAGACTCCGGCGTGTCATATTCGCCTTCGATATGGATTCGAGAAAGAAAAGAACAAAAAAAAATTAAAAGATGCAAAATATATCCTCACCTACGTTCTATAAAATGACGTTATTTTGAATCCTTTTTTGCGCGGTTTTACTTGACGGCGGATGAACGGTGCCTCGTTGATTCACAACAAAGAAATTCACTTCTGAAGTCGCAAAAAACGCGCAGATAATGTTCGCGCACTGAATTTAAGCAAACATTTTGCTCGCGAAACTTCGTTGATGAAAATTAAGTCACGACGCAAAAAAGTTGAGAAACTAGCGTCGTTGTGGAAATCTTTTTTTTTATGAGGGCGGAAGTGACGTAATTCTATGACCGTGGTCATGGCGCGCTATTATTCTTATCTGGATACATTATTTAGCTAATTATCATGAATTATTAAGTTAATTACGCCATAATTAGGTTGATTATTGAATATTAAATTAACTTAGGTCGAATATTAATATTGTAGGCTAATAGGCTTACCGCAAAATTCGTTTGCCCAAGGCAGTCGCGCTTCCGTTATGAAACCAGAAATCACATACCTGTACGAAAATGAACATGAATAAACAAACACAATTTCAACGGACAAAATAAAGAATCGGATGTTACGTCATACAAGGCAGCCTGTAAAGATGGCGGCCTCCATGACTTAACATAAATTGGATGAAAACTTCTATTCTCTTCCCAATGAATTACCTAAGATACCTACACTAGACCTACAGACTTACCTCAAATAAATTGTCGAATTTCGTGCGTCATTTTCGGGCAGAAACAAGTCATGACTACGACGAGGCACACGCGCCAAATGAACAGCTCGTCATAAAGCTATCGAATATAAATTAAACAAACCGGTAATTAAAAGCTATGCAATAACCTTTTGCGGGTTCACAGGAAAGCTGAATCTATAAGATCCAGCAAAAACCTGCGACTCAAAATATTTTCGATTTAAATACTGCTCCTATATGCCTGCCTTACATTTTCATATCATAGCTTTGAGGCTTTGAGCGCTCCGCGAATCTTTGCTCAACAAATTCATGTTTTTACCACCAACGGGCCTTGACTCGGTCACCTCAGTCTGCTTATGAGGCAGACTACACGGAATTCGATCTTCCTGCGATAGTTTTTACGGGGAAATACGGGCATGTATGACTGTAAAAGCCGCTTGATCACCAGCTCGCTATAGCAGGCGTGCTTTCTCGCTACAAAACTGTACCTAGAACCTTAACCAGTACTGGTACCTGAATCTTTCGAGCTTCTGGCAGACAGCTGACGAGTGCTGCTAGACGGCATGGATACGCATAAGTCCCAGTGCGCACTTGTAGAGGCCCAAACAGGTGGTCCTTCGTTGGTAGCAGCCGCCTGGAACCAGGCCGCTTTGACAAACGCCAATCAGCCAGTCGCGAGGAAATCTCATTTTAAAGCGGACAAATCATTAATCAATGGAAAGTTTTTGACAGGAACTAGCATGTATTAGGAAGGCAGGGTCCTTGGCCTGTCGATCACGTTTTAAACTGAATCGTTTGTCAAACAGAATTTGAACAAGTTTGATCATGCACGTGGCTAGTTTTATAAAATTTAGTTTATAAAATAAAAAAATATTTTAAGAAACTCACCACGATAAAATTGGATCAAATTCTGTTTGACCAACACAGTTGGCCCAATTCTGTTTACTAGCTAGTTGCGACGATGGCAGACGGGGTCTCAGCAGCGCTCGGAACTGTGCTGCCAACTAAGGAGCCAGTGATGGATGGAACGGTGGTGGGTGCCGTGACGGTCATTGCGGTTTATTAGGAGGTTCCTTGGTGCGCGCTCCATAATCTATGTACTAAATTTTTTTATTTAACATTTTAACTTTGAGTGAGACAGTTTTTCTGTATTAACTGAGTTTGTTCAGAAAATTAAACTTACCTCTATCAGATGAGGCGGGAACTCTTGAAAGTGTGGTATCGGAGCAAGATGCTGACAATATGGGTGTATTCATGTAATCTAAAAATAGTAGCACAAAAATAAGGAAAATTGAAGAATGCAAACCATTCAAGTGGATAACAGTTGCATCAATTCATTACACTCTGTTTTGTTTTACTATTTAACAATAATAAATAGGTTAAAAACTAAATAAAATAAGAAAGGAGAGTCACACCTGCTTTTGAAGCGATCCGGACAATGATGCACGGGAAATGTGAACAGGTCGTGCACTTGCCAGTAGTGGCTCGTTTCGGACAGATAAAGCAGAACCTCGATCAGTACCAGATTTCCTTGCAAAATAAAAATAAAGTTAATTAGCGTTAGGTTGGTCCCCTGTGCGGAAGACATGAGCTGAAAAAAGCGATAAAGGTAATATGATTTGTAAATGGAATAATGAAACTATGAAAGTTTATTCACAAGACTCACCTCTACTTATGGACATTGTGGCGTCGCTGCGACCGCATGGTCCACCTTCATAACCTTAAACTTCAGCGATAATAAACAAAGTGAATCATTTGGAATATAATCTAAACCTGTGTGCCCGGGTTGGTGTCTGACTGTCTGTACATTTCTGGCAAAGCTGCAAGTAAATTTCAAGGTAAATAAGCCATTATCTAAAGCACTGAGTAGGCGAGTGGGTGACGGTTATCCATTCTACTACTGCCTGTTTCTCATTTTGTAGCATTATGGCGAGAATTAGCAGGTTCTTAGCTCGGACTTTCAGTCGCCCTCGTGATCTGAGTGAACGCCTATCCTAGATGCGACACGATCATTCAATCAATCCGGTTATAACTAAAACAGACTACATGAACATTCAAATCACACCCTATATATATTTTAGAAACGTCATTCCTCTTCACACAGTGTAGAGAGGATATAGGCCTACACTGCGATACTGATTAGAAGAGGCCACATTCAGTTTCTTAAATATAAGCCTAGCCTATTAGCCTAAGTAAG